>NW_021011476.1:13262616-13286886 GCF_003987935.1 Bombyx mandarina
TATGGTGCATTCATGCAATACCTGCAATTGGATTCTATGCATTCCGGTTTGAAGAGTAAGAAAGATATTGTACCAATTAGATTTGATCAAACTTCAATTCTGGGTGTAATTAGGTAGAAAACATAATTTACGAAGTTTTCGTGATCTTATGACGAATATTCAACTGCGCCAATGTTCGAAACTACTACGTCTACGAGGTAAATACGTACCTACTCAATATTGTATTCACAGAAAAACTTTTACGTTGAAAAATTACATCTATGATGATAATACTTCAATTACTTATTTTGAGTTTACTAAAATCTTAAAATCATAACTTAAGAATTTTTGTATTGGTGTAAGGTCACTCTGAGTTCACCCAAGTGGTAGTTTGTGGCAGACCTAGGCAGGATGGTGGTACCTATTCGAAATCCAGATATGCCAGTCTGTGGCAGTATAGACTGCAGCCTATTTATTCTCCGTTGTTATGATTAGTCGCCTTTTATAAAATTTACGAGAAGAGACAGTATGGTACTACTACATGGTACACAATACAACCAATAAATCGCCATCGCTGCACCACTCTTAATTTAGTGATATGGGGATCTTACAGATGTCATGTGCGGAGACAACATCAATGGCCATAAACTCAATGTAATACGCAGACAACTGCGTTAATTTTGCATCTGTAGCCAATCCTACTGTCAATAGATTGTTCTTGATATGTCTGGCTAGAGGATACTCCTTCCCTGAACTGGTCAACCTGGGCTCAAAATCTGGAAGAAATTTTTTCAGTGTTGTTTACATTCTTAATACATCAGTAGTCCTAAAAAATTTTGATATTGAATTGCATACGAAATTTATACCTTCACGAAAATCGGCGGGCAGGATTCTGAAAGTTGGTGTATGGTATGCTCCCCGGGTAGGATAATAAAGGTTATTGCAGCTACCGTCTGTACGCCTCCATTCGGTCTCGTCACAAGCCTGAATATTATTCGCACATGTACTGAAAAACAAACTTAGCCTCTAACAATTCAGTTTTTAACATATTTTGAGAACAATAGTGTTTTGTGTTTGATGGTCTTAGAGATTGCTATTGAAAGGCTTATTACATTTGCCTGAATTTAGTCGACTGAATTCAGGGCATAGTTTTTCAAGTACAAATAGTTTTGACATAAAGTTGGCCCACTTTTGGGCATTGTCCTTTAGAAGCTTCTGATTACACTGTTCTAAATTCAGTTACTGAATCAATTGTCAGTTTAAACGCGACGAAGTAAGACGTGTCGTGTGCGTAAGAAGATGGCCCCAGTATTGTCTAGACAACAACAAAATTTTAATTTTTATATTTTCCAGAATTTCTGTAAATTAAGTTGTCTGTTGTCTGGAAGAGATCTCTTTTAGCGATAAGACCGCCTATTGTACAAATGTGTCTGCTTTTTGACTGTTTTTTGAATGTAAATCGTGTTTTGGTGTGCCATAAAGTGTCTTCTCTCTTTCTCTCTCTCTCTCTCTAAAAACTGTTTTTTTTTTTAAATAATTTCTAATTTTAAGAAAGCGACCTTCTCAGCAAATCTCTGTCTATATAGCAACTCGCCCTAGATTCGTTTGGTTATCGCGTTCAGGCAAACGTTCAGTTGTGTCCTTAGACATTTTTTTAATTACAAAATATACCTTCAAATCGCGACAGAACAGCTGTTGGGCTAAAAGAGAGAGAGAGAAGGAGAGCGTATGCTTTATTATATTAAAAAAAAAAAATTGCGACATTAAATACAAAAAAAGGACAATTGGCGGTTTTATCGCTAATAGGCTTATTACACTTGGCTGAATTCAGACGACTGAATTCAGTCGCTACTGGATTCAGTCAAGTGTAATAGCATTAAGTAAGTTAGTCTACTGAATTCAGTAGCAAGGATGTTTTCTGACTGACTGAATCATTTAGAAGCCTAATTAGAAACGCATTTAGGAAGGCGTAATCGCATTTAGTTACTGAATGGTTTCATTCAGTCGTCCCGTAGCTCTCCGTGCGTAAGGACGTTTTAGTTTGTTTCTTTGCTTCCGAATAAAAAGTATTAATTTCAGTCGCCTTTATTTAATGTGCCAGACATTTATAAATAGCCCGACATGTTTCAGGGATAGTTTTTGTCATCAGGGGTTGGGATATTGAATTAAAATTGAACAAAAATTTAATTCCTCAAAAAAAAAAAAAATAATATCGGTGAAGAAATATTTATTGCTAACATTCCGCAGAGCAATAAATTAATACTTTTTATTCGGAAGCAAAGAAACAAACTAAAACGTCCTTACGCACGGAGAGCTACGGGACGACTGAATGAAACCATTCAGTAACTAAATGCGATTACGCCTTCCTAAATGCGTTTCTAATTAGGCTTCTAAATGATTCAGTCAGTCAGAAAACATCCTTGCTACTGAATTCAGTAGACTAACTTACTTAATGCTATTACACTTGACTGAATCCAGTAGCGACTGAATTCAGTCGTCTGAATTCAGCCAAGTGTAATAAGCCTATTAGCGATAAAACCGCCAATTGTCCTTTTTTTGTATTTAATGTCGCAATTTTTTTTTTTTAATATAATAAAGCATACGCTCTCCTTCTCTCTCTCTCTTTTAGCCCAACAGCTGTTCTGTCGCGATTTGAAGGTATATTTTGTAATTAAAAAAATGTCTAAGGACACAACTGAACGTTTGCCTGAACGCGATAACCAAACGAATCTAGGGCGAGTTGCTATATAGACAGAGATTTGCTGAGAAGGTCGCTTTCTTAAAATTAGAAATTATTTAAAAAAAAAAACAGTTTTTAGAGAGAGAGAGAGAGAAAGAGAGAAGACACTTTATGGCACACCAAAACACGATTTACATTCAAAAAACAGTCAAAAAGCAGACACATTTGTACAATAGGCGGTCTTATCGCTAAAAGAGATCTCTTCCAGACAACAGACAACTTAATTTACAGAAATTCTGGAAAATATAAAAATTAAAATTTTGTTGTTGTCTAGACAATACTGGGGCCATCTTCTTACGCACACGACACGTCTTACTTCGTCGCGTTTAAACTGACAATTGATTCAGTAACTGAATTTAGAACAGTGTAATCAGAAGCTTCTAAAGGACAATGCCCAAAAGTGGGCCAACTTTATGTCAAAACTATTTGTACTTGAAAAACTATGCCCTGAATTCAGTCGACTAAATTCAGGCAAATGTAATAAGCCTTTCAATAGCAATCTCTAAGACCATCAAACACAAAACACTATTGTTCTCAAAATATGTTAAAAACTGAATTGTTAGAGGCTAAGTTTGTTTTTCAGTACATGTGCGAATAATATTCAGGCTTGTGACGAGACCGAATGGAGGCGTACAGACGGTAGCTGCAATAACCTTTATTATCCTACCCGGGGAGCATACCATACACCAACTTTCAGAATCCTGCCCGCCGATTTTCGTGAAGGTATAAATTTCGTATGCAATTCAATATTAAAATTTTTTAGGACTACTGATGTATTAAGAATGTAAACAACACTGAAAAAATTTCTTCCAGATTTTGAGCCCAGGTTGACCAGTTCAGGGAAGGAGTATCCTCTAGCCAGACATATCAAGAACAATCTATTGACAGTAGGATTGGCTACAGATGCAAAATTAACGCAGTTGTCTGCGTATTACATTGAGTTTATGGCCATTGATGTTGTCTCCGCACATGACATCTGTAAGATCCCCATATCACTAAATTAAGAGTGGTGCAGCGATGGCGATTTATTGGTTGTATTGTGTACCATGTAGTAGTACCATACTGTCTCTTCTCGTAAATTTTATAAAAGGCGACTAATCATAACAACGGAGAATAAATAGGCTGCAGTCTATACTGCCACAGACTGGCATATCTGGATTTCGAATAGGTACCACCATCCTGCCTAGGTCTGCCACAAACTACCACTTGGGTGAACTCAGAGTGACCTTACACCAATACAAAAATTCTTAAGTTATGATTTTAAGATTTTAGTAAACTCAAAATAAGTAATTGAAGTATTATCATCATAGATGTAATTTTTCAACGTAAAAGTTTTTCTGTGAATACAATATTGAGTAGGTACGTATTTACCTCGTAGACGTAGTAGTTTCGAACATTGGCGCAGTTGAATATTCGTCATAAGATCACGAAAACTTCGTAAATTATGTTTTCTACCTAATTACACCCAGAATTGAAGTTTGATCAAATCTAATTGGTACAATATCTTTCTTACTCTTCAAACCGGAATGCATAGAATCCAATTGCAGGTATTGCATGAATGCACCATAATGTTTCGCGCCGGAAGTGGTCAGATTGATGGTACCTAATGAGAGCTCTTACTTCAAGAACAATTATTCTAAACTTAACACAGTACAGAAATTGATTCCAAAATCGTATTAGCAGTAATTATCGTAAAGCCAATTTCAGTGAATTACGTCGTGACTAAGCCTTATTGCTGTAAAGAAGAGGGAAAATCTGATCCTATGTGTGCTCCTAACTTCATACCAGAATTCGACCCGGTTCACCGATTTTCGGGGCACAAGTGCTTTAACATGACAAAACCTATGACCTTCCAAAATCTGGGATGCATTGAGAATGGCACGACTCCTAGTCGAGTAAGTAAATATGTAACCGTCAAGGAAATAATCGGTTATCACTAGGTACTGGTCTACCATGGTTTCTAATAAAGAAAACACTATGCTAAAGGCAGAAGAGGTGACACTGGGCTTCCAAAAACTTTTTTTTTCTCCACAATGTTTTCGTACATGATAATGTCATATTTGGTGCTTTGAACACGGAATTTAACACCAAAACGAATACAGCACGTAGATTTTAAATATTATAATAATAATTATAAGAAAAAGGTTAGTGGAATGCTGCTCTTAGAAACCGATGTAAATACACTACGGACCGTCGAGTTTACCCGGTTTTTGATGACTGGGTGAAACATGGCGCAGGATGCCTCACCTTTCGTCTGGTGCAAGTGCTGATTAGGCACGGATACTTTGGGAAGTACCTGCACCGGATAGAAGCTGAGCCGACGACGAGGTGCCACCACTGTGGACACGACCTGGACACGGCGGAGCATACGCTCGCTGTCTGCCCCACTTAGGAGGTGCAGCGCCGTGTCCTGGTCGCAAAGATAGGACCAGACTTGTCGCTGCCTGGCGTCGTGGCATCGATGCTTGACGGTGACGAGTCCTGGAAAGCTATGCTTGACTTCTACGAGCGCATCATCTCGCAGAATGAGGCGGCGGGGCGGGTGAGGCAAAGTTCTCCTCACTACGCAGAAATCCACTGCCATCCAACAGGGGGCCGGGACCTGGGTCCCATCCGTGACCCGGCCCCTAAATAGCTTCGGGCTCCACCCGCTTTATGCGGGGAGGGACCCAGGCGTGGGGCGGGGTGCTTTATACCGTGATCGTAATAGGAAGCCGGGGGATGGTAGACCGCGTTCCCCCGACCGCTCCAGGGGAAGGTGCAGCGCGGCGCCGTCTAGGCGGGATCCCGTCCCATCGACCGAGGGGACCAGTCGTCGTGTTGCCGGCGGCCATCGGTCCGGCGTCTGGGCGACGGCGGGATGGATGTAAAATGCTCTGCTTAAACCCTGTCCCGCCGTCTCAATAACTTCGATTGGGATCCGGCTCGGTGTCCGGGGTAGGGCGCCGGCTATGAGCGGCAGGAGTTTTTAGTCAGGTTCAATTTTTTTTTTATTGCTTAGATGGGTGAACGAGCTCACAGCCCACTTGGTGTTAAGTGGTTACTGGAGCCCATAGACATCTACAACGTAAATGCGCCACCCACCTTGACATATAAGTTCTAAGGTCTCAGTATAGAGTACAACGACTGCCCTAATATTCAAACCGAAAGGCATTACTGCTTCACGGTAGAAACAAGCAGGGTGGTGGTACCTACCCGCGCGACTCACAAAAGGTCCTACCACCAGTAATTACGCAAATTATAATTTTGCGGGTTTGATTATTATTCGTATCGTATGTCGTATCACTCTTGTCAGAGCGGTCGTGGTCGTCATCCAGCATCATTGTTGTGGGCAGATGTTAAGCGCCTCACGAGCAATCACCACTTTTATTTTATTACACGATGTGTGGATTCACTGTGGATGTCAATTGTGAACGGTTGTTGAGTACGTATTTCATTAGAAAAATTGGTACCGGTAACTGCCACTTACCACACCCGCTGCGCGAATGGGGATCCCCCTAATGGTACTCGACGCGTTAGTCGATCATTTCGCTATCGATATTGTCGCTCCGCTAACGCCGACTCACTGCCCGCTAGACATCGCGCTACGCCCGGATATATTCGACATAGCGTTATTAAAAAACATATACATATAGATTGCAAACCCAGTGCACGCTCAGCTGTCAATCCGCGGATGCTGTTCATGCAGACCAGACAGTGAGATGATAGATCGAAGTTAAAGCTTTGATCAAAGACCTACGTCTTCGCAAGGCCCCCGATTCTGACGCTATATCTAACCGCGTTATTAAACCACCCGTCC
The DNA here is from genome assembly GCF_003987935.1 of Bombyx mandarina. Next base: position 13,269,135 of record NW_021011476.1, read on the forward strand.
AACTCATCGTGATGTTGGCATCTATCGTTGGCATATAGTTGGCATTTTCAATGCCACTATGGCGAACTGTATCTTTCTCGCGGTGTGGAAAGAAGCGGACGTTATCAGCATACATAAACCCAGTAAACCAAAAAATAATCCGACGAGCTACCGCCCGATTAGCCTCCTCATGTCTCTAGGCAAACTGTTGAGCGTCTGCTCTACAAACGACTTAGAGACTTCGTCTCATCCAAGGGCATTCTCATCGATGAACATTTCGAATTCCGTCCAAATTCTTCATGCGTTCAACAGGTGCACCGCCTCACGGAGCACATTCTTGTGGGGCTTAACCGACCAAAAACACTACATGGGAGCTCTCTTCTTCGACATCGCAAAAGCGTTCGACAAAGTCTGGTACGACGGTTTGATTTTCAAACTATTTAACATGGGCGTGCCGGATAGTCTCGTGCTCATCATACGGGACTTCTTGTCGAACCGCTCTTTTCGATATCGAGTTGAAGGAGCCCGCTCCTCCCCGCAACCTCTCACGGCTGGAGTCCCGCAAGGCTCTGTCCTCTCGCCCCTTCTATTTAGTTTATTCGGCAACGATATTCCCCGGTCGCTGCCGACCCAGTTGGCTTTATTCGCCGACGACACAATTGCTTACTATTCGAGTAGAACAAGTCCCTAATAGCGAGGAAGCTTCAGCGCAACGAGCGCAACCGTAGCCCTAGGACAGTGGTTCTGAAAATGGCGCATCGACATCAACCCAGCGAAAAGTACTGCGGTGCTATTTCAAAGGCGAAGCTCCATACGGATGTCCTCCCGGATTAGGAGAAAGAATCTCACACCCCCGATTACTCTCTATAGACAACCCATACCCTGGGCTAGGAAGGTCAAGTACCTGGGTGTCACCATGGATGCATCGATGACATTCCGCTCGCATATCAAATCAGTCCGCGACCATGCCGCGTTTATTCTTGGCATACTTTACCTGAGCTGTAAGCACCCCTCCTGGCTGAGCCTATACTCGCCCACCTGTCATGGTGAAACTGGAAAGGCCTCCGGGCTACCAGTAATCATTCAAACATAGAAAAAGGATGGGGATCCGGCGATTTTCTCCTGTGGAAAAAAAACGTAACATATATCAGCGTATAACATTTAATTATTTACTTCATTTAATTTAATTTATTCACTAGACTATGAAATTTTAGTTATATATTTTTTATTTCAGATCGACTTCTCTACGACATTCTTTGATTTATCTAATATTTACGAGTTTTCTGCTGGTTCTTTAAACCAAGTTAGGTCTTATGAAGGTGGACAGTTGAAATACGAAGTGGTTAATGGCAGACAGTTCCCTAGTGACGCCAGCGATAATACCACTTGTTTTATCAAGCAAGCCATTAGTACAGGGTGTACTAGAAATGGTAATGAATTTTTGATTCTTCATTTCATGGCTTGAAAAAGAAAGATTATAATGTATTTTCTTGTATTCTTCAGTACCAAATGGAATATTGGGCAGTAATCTGTTTACAACATGGTTCTGGCGCTTCCATAACTATGTGGCTCAACAACTAGCAAATCTCAATCCTAGCTGGGATGACGAACGACTCTTTTACACTGCGAGAGATATTGTTGTCGCTTTTCATCTGCAAATTTTCTATTATGAATTTCTGCCCGAAGTTTTGGGTAAGTTCAATTAAATTTAAACAAACAATTTTTAAATTTAAACCAATAAGTTTACCCTCTTACAGATTTTTAACTTGTTTTATTAAGTTATGGATCTATGTTTGTTTGTATGTAACTGAATTTTTACACGTCATTATCACATACTTCAAAACGCCCGATTAATTAGAAATTTTGCCCAACTATTATTGACTAATGTCAACACAATAGTTTTATGACTTGACTCTCTAAATGATAAAAAAAGATCTATAAGGAGGTCTCTATAGCGGGGAAAGACACTCATACACATATCGACTTTTATAAATACAGATTAAAGATGATTCTGTGATGTGCCCAACTATTATTGACCAATGTCAACACAATAGTTTTATGACTTGGCTCTCTAAATGATAAAAAAATATCTATAAGGAGGTCTCTATAGAGGAGAAAGACACGCATACACATATCGACTTTTATAAATACAGATTAAAGATGATTCTGTGATATAAATTTTTCAATTGGTAATAATACAACTAATATAGTATAAGGCAACTAACCCTATATAGGATGTCCCACAAAGGGTATATCAAGCCGAAAACTGTAAGTGATGCTGTATTAGATTAATCGATACGACGAAAACATAAGTTGCCAAGTGAATAGTTTCGGAATAAAGAGCACTTAAACATAACGAACAAACTATTCTTCTGCCAACCCTTGAATTATGTTTTTGAATGTTATGAATGAAAGTACCGTAATATGATTCGCCCTGTCCTGGTGAAACTGGAAAGGCCTCCGGGCCACCAGTAATCCTTCAATCATAATATATATATATATATGTCGTGGATAACGACTTTTAGTAATATTAAGCCGGTGGTTTTGACTATTATTTTAAATGATGAAATGTTGTTTTGATAAATATCACAAAAATGTAGGGTAGACTCCGTTACGCCACAGTATAAAATGGCGGTACGTGGACAGAGTCGTGGCATTTCGTGTCAGACAGTCATTCCGTCCGTCTCAGTCAGTGAGTCTCTGACAGTCAGTCAGTCAGTCAGTCGGTCTGTCGGTATGTGGAACGAAACTGTCGGTTTACCCTGTCATTGTGAAAGTTGTGTGTGTTGAGTTTCAATAATTATTATTCGGAAAGTTTTATTGACTAAACTGAGTTCAATCGAATACGAGTGATGACGGAAATTACTGCTTAGCCATCCCTGACATGTGCCAATATATATATATATATATGATTCGTAGTAAAAAATAAGGACTGCCACATATCAAAAGATTTGATTTGTATCGGAAGTGGAAGCAAAGGTATGAACACTTGTCGTACGAATTAAATCCGCACACTGCATACATTTTTCCTTTGAGGGATTCCGCCGTCGCCGCTAGTCGCCCCGACTGTATCGGCAAATCAAACAGCTTCTTTCGTCTTTACAATAAAGGTGATATTTAGTTATATTCGCCGTTATAAGGTTTAAATTTGTAGTAGTTTTTGAGCCTTAGGTTCTTAGTAATATAGCTGCATCTTACTGCATTATGGCTTTTCACTGGTGGTAGGACCTCTTGGGAGTCCGCACGGGTAGGTATCACCGCTCCGCCTATTTCCGCCGTGCAGTTGCCTTTCGGTTCGAAGGGTGGGATAGCCGTTGTAACTATACTGAGAGACCTCAGAACTTATATCTCAAGGTGGGTGGCGCGTTTACGTTGTAGATGTTTATGGGCTTCAGTAACCACTTAACATCAGGTGGGCTGTGAGCTCGTCCATCCATCTAAGCAATAAAAAAAAAAAAAAACTTATCGTCGCCATATTCATTGTTTGAAATGCGTTTAACGAATTTATTATGTCTTATATCGTTCTAACGCAATTAACTGAACGAACGGCCTAATGATACTTTTGCTGTTTATATTCAGGGTTGTCATCGAGAAAAGCTGATAAAATATTATTTTTTTTGTATGAATTTACTAATTACGACTAAGAATTTTTTAAACATTTTAATTTGTTATTCGTTATTGATACTATTGCCACGTTTCGGCTTGATATACTCTTGGTGAGACATCCCGTATATAGAACAATCATTAAAAATCAAATTGAATTTGTAGGTAAAGATCACATGATTGAAGATGAAATAATATTATGTAACTCAACGGGCTTCAGGGACATTTACGATGAAACGGTTGTACCTCAAATTGCTCTAGAATACGCATACGCGAGCAGGTGGTTTCATACAATACAATACGGCGCTCAAAAGTAAGCCCTAATAACTACAAAATAGATTCGAAACAAAAAATAACGAAAAATAGTTTTTGCACTAAAAGTATATGATTAGAAATCAAGTAATTGGAGTCACGTCGGAGTCAACGGTTTCGAAGGAGATATTTTAGTGGGAGATATATAAATTTAAGCTTGTAATTATATTGTGTTTAGCTTCTAAAATAAATAGTATTCCGCTTAGTTCCATTTTTTTAAATCAATTGAATATTTGCTTAAAATTATTTAATTAATTAATAATTAATATATCTTAATATATAAATTATGTGTCACATTATTTGTCCGCGATGGACACCTAAACTACTGAACCGAATTAAACTTTTTTTTTAATATGTATTTTGTTCCAACTTAGGCCATAGAATGGTTTTTATCTTATACCTTTAAACGAGCAATTCTTGTATATCAATATAATATATATAATCTGAATTTCGGAAACAGCTCCAAGGATTTTCATAAAATTTAGTATACAGGGGATTTCGGGGGCGATAAATCGATCTAGGTACGATTTATTTTCAGAAAATGTTGTCTTATTCGTGTTTTCAATAATCAACTCTTCGCGACATCTATTGGCGAATAATAATACTATTTTTCTTAATTAAGGGCAACTAACCGCTTTAAAGACACAACAAGATGGCGTTATCAAAAAAAATAAAAACGAGTAAAGTTTCGATTAATGGTCGCAACATTTATTAATTAGCTAATATTTATATGACTCTCTATAGTGTCGGATTCCCTACACCAGTTGCGGGGGCGTTAATGATTAGAATCTTTGTGGGGGTGAGAAATAATAATATTAATTTTAAATGCTCAGCGAAGCGGACGGGTACAGCTAGTTTTATATATAACTAGCAGACCCGGCCACACGTTGCTATGACTAAGGTTTTTGTTTCTAAATAACGCGTTCCCGGCTATGCTAATACCAAAAATTAACAAACTAAGAACAATAATTGGATTTCACTGTATTGCGTTTACTACGAAATAAATTTCACTTACACTTTAGCCCCAGCATCACGTGGTATTTATGCCTTTAAATTGTAGCTTATGTGAAACGTTGGCTTTCTTAACACAGCATCATCTATGAGATAGCATTACAATTCAGCATTGATTCAGCAGCATTGCTGATTGAGACAGCAGCAATTCAGCAAATGATCAGACAGCATTACAATTGTCTGTAAAAATTGATTTAAGGCGCCATCTGTTTTAGACTCATGAAACTTACAAGTAATAACAATAATTAACATAAGGAATAATTTTATTGTTAATTAATACATATTACGACCATTAATGGAAATAAAAATCATCATCAATAAGTTGGAAGAAATCACATATTTAAAAAAAAAGAAGTTAAAATCGGTTCAGTAGTTGAGGTGTCCATCGCGGACAAGCAACGTGACAAGTAATTTAAGATATTAACATATATTTTAAGTATAACTTGATAAAACAGTAAAAATCAGTTAACAAACATGTAATTTTGATTTTCACTCTTGTCTTTTTGTTATTTAGTCAGTGCTCAGAAAATTTAGACCTGTTCTAGTTTTAGTTCTGCTCATTTTATTTAATAAATATTGTTTTTTGTGTGGTGATGTGAGAGCACATACATACCTATTTGAGAAAAAGGCAAGCTTTGTGATTCTTGCAGATTCTTCTCAGTAGTGAATCTGCGTCTCGCATTGGTGATAAAATTATCAAGATTTGATTTCCCATTAAATTTAGATTGTTGTTGGCATAAAATTTTCAGCCATCAATAAAAAATATTGTGTAATTACAAACACAATTAAATTTTAAGAAATAAATTTCGATAATGATTTTATTTCAGACTCTTCGATAAAAACTTTGATTTCATTAAAGAGGTACCGATGGTGAGCTTCACTCTGAGCGTCCAGTCTTTAGCTGTAGATGACATTATGTCGACCGTAACACGAGGATCGTATTATCAAGCTACTGGCAAAGGTGATTCCACCGTAGATCCTGATGTGAGTATCGTAATGAGTTATTCAAGTCGTCGTAGCCTAAAGGAGAAGATGTCTGGTGCGTTCGTATCGAGCGATGCACCGGTGTTCGAATCCCGCTGGCGGGTACCAATTTTTCTAATGAAATATGTACTCGGCAAATGTTCACGATTGACTTCCACGGTGAAGGAATAACATCGTGCAATAAAAATCAAACCCGCAAAATTATAATTTGTGTAATTACTGGTGGTAGGACCTCTTGTGAGTCCGCACGGGTAGGTACCACCGCCCCGCCTATTTCTGCCGTGAAGCAGTAATGCGTTTCGGTTTGAAGGGTGGGGCAGCCGTTGTGACTATACTGAGACCTTAGAACTATATCTCAAGGTGTGTGGAGCATTTACGTTGTAGGTGTCTATGGGCTCCAGTAACCACTTAACACCAGGTGGGCCGTGAGCTCGTCCACACATCTAAGCAATGTGATGCAGCTTTACCGGTGTTAAAATTTTAATTTGCGTTATTAATGTAATAATAACACAAATTAAAATTTTACTGGTACTGTAGGTACTACAGCCCTGTCTATTTCTGTCGTGAAGCAGTAACGCGTTTCCGTTTGAAGGGAGAGGCAGTTATTGTACTGTAAAAACTGAGAGCTTAGAACACATGTTTCAAGGTGGATGGCGGCGTTTACGTTGTTGATGTTTAAGGGCTCCAGTACCCACTTAACACAAGGAGGGCCGTGAGCTCGTCCACCCATCTAAGCCATAAAAAGTGCTCCGAGGAATTTTTCGAGATGATCCCATCATCTCGTTTTTTCCATCGCACCGCCCTCCACTTGAGTAGAGTTTATCCATATTACCTGGAGCCACTGCGTTCATCCACAGTGCATTTCCAGAGAACTTTTTTACCACATACCATCCAGTTTCTCCATGATGTTTTCCAAGCGCTATGACATGTCCTTCCTTCAAACGAAGCTTGTGAAAAGTACATATCTAAATCTAAAAAGCCAAATGAAATTACGGTTGATTCCTTCATGAAAATTTTAAAATTTCTTTACAGATAACAGATGTCGGCTTAGGGCCCGTGCAAGAAATTTTTGATATACCGACAGCAGATTTAGCTAAAGGCAGATATTTTGGACTACCTTCTTACACAAAATACAGAGACTTCTGCTCGGGCTATTCAAAAAAACATGTTGATTTCGACGATTTAACGGACCACATTAGTGATGAGGTAAGAAAGTACTGTGAGTTTTTTAGTTGAGTTGAGTGAGCCGTTGTAACTATACTTGAGACCTTAGAACTTATATCTCAAGGTGGGTGGCGCATTTACGTTGTAGATGTCTATGTGCTCCAGTAACCACTTAATACCAGGTGGGCTCTGAGCTCGTCCACCTATCTAATCAATAAAAAAAATAAAAAAAACAGCAACTTAATAATTAATTATTGACTAAAAAATAGCTGGTTCCATTATTTAAAAAAAACTAGAAGGAAATTTCAGCACGTAATGATTTTAAGGCTTTGCAGTTTTTAATTACATTATTAGAGTTTGCATAGATACCGGTGAATTAATAAATTGCTTGAACAATTAACAGTGTTCGTAGAGAAATTAGAACATTTTTTAAACTCCTGTTAGAACTATCCAAGCAGAATATGTCAAAATCAAGTAGCTTTTCGTGAGACAGTAACACGTATTAGTATAGTAATATCTGAAAATGGATGACATCACATGTTTTAATTTCGTAACATTTTTGATGTGTAATATTTTATCATATAAATTTCAATGAATGTGAATAAAAGTAGCATATGCATGCTTTCAGTAATTTAGAGATGTATTAATTCATTTCCTTGGCCTATTGTATTTCAATGACAGATGAAAAATAATTCATATTTATTGTAAATGCTTAACCAGAAAATACGACAGCTCAAACAAGTTTATGAGACGGCCGAAGACATAGAACTTATGGCAGGTATTTGGCTAGAGAATTTGAAAGAAGGAGCTCACGTTCCACCAACTGTACACTGTTTGTTATCAAACCAGCTTAAAAGAAGTATTATCATTGACAGACATTGGTATGAAAGGCCTAATCGCCCACATGCCTTTAATTATGGTGAGTTTCCTTTTCTTTTCTTTGGGGTGAGTGCCACATGTCTTCATTATTAACTATCATATCATGCTGTATATAGAAACTCAGCATGAGCTTTACAAGACATGCAACTTGAACTAAAATCTATATTCTCAAATATCCTGTTCAAGTTTTCCTGTACACCTCGTAGAGGAGATTGCGTAAATGTTAAAATGTTTTTTTTCCGAACCTAAAAAATACTCATCATACTTTCTTTAGATAGGTATATAATTTTAAAAGGAACAAAAAGTAGCCATAAAGGTATTTAGAAATATATTTAACATAAAAATAATTGCAGAACAACTTCAAGAAATTAGGAAAGCTTCTTTAGCGCTTCTGCTATGCTATGTGGGAGATGACGTTGAAAAAATCCAACCCAAGCCTTTCGTTATCGTTGGACAAGGGTAAGACATTTTCTGTTCTTTTTTGTTTTTAGATGCACAAACGACCTCATGTCCATATCCAAACCAGGCGACGGGATAAAGCCGCCGTCGCCTGATATATGTCTTGTCGGATCCACCGGATTCAGTCTTGGTGATTTTTAGCTCTTTAAATCACTGTTCTCGTTGAACTCGTCGATCACGACGTTTCGAGTTCGATGAGTGAACTAATACATAGACATAGCCCATTGAGTTTCTTGCCGGATCTTCTGAGTGGGTCGAGATTCCAATCCGGTGGTAAATTCTGCGAAGCACTGCACTTGCTAGGGTCAGTGTTTGCAAATTTTCTCAGGTTGAGCCCGTGAGTTCACCTACCTGTCCATGCGTAGCGAATAGGTAGAAAAAAAAGATTTGACCGTGAAGGAGTTCCGTGGTTAGCGGACCGCATCGACATCAGAGTGAAAGCCATCACACAAACCAATGTTTTGTGGTAGAGAAATGGTCAGGTACGTTGTAACGTATCCGAGCTGGCTTTCGATACTCACTGTTAAATTGCACATAAAAGTAAATTTCGAGGAGTACGATAAAGGTTCAAGATAGTTCAGGAGAGGTCGCTACTACCTTAAGCGAGTTAAGGGAATACAGGCAGATAGATAAATAGTTGCTGAACAAAATACACAACAGTTTCTTTATTGTTATCAAATTTACATCAATTGACATATTTATTAGGTTAAAAGTTACCGCTATTCTGTATATTTTACATCATCATCATCTTTTCGGCCCACTGAAAGCCCATAGATACGACAATGCGAATGGAAAGAAACACTATAGGACATTAAGTCAAAACCGTACTTGCTTTGACACACACAACGGATTCCATTTTATTTCTGCCTTCAAATTGCGGCAGGATTCGCAGTAGGTAATGAAAAAAGGCATAAAATTGGTAACTAGCCAGTGATGACAATACCAAGGAAGTTAGGTATAAAAATTAGATGAAGTGTTGATGGGAAAATGATCAAACTCTAAAACTTTCTCTCTTGAACCATTTATCCTTATTCGGAGAGTAACTAGTTGAAAGCGGTGGTCGTCACAAGATCTCACGATGCTAATTCCCTATCTACTGCTAAGAGAATGAACTGAATTTCGTTAATTTGTACGTCATTTTGTGGTTTCAGAAACAATTTGGTCAGCTGTGATGAAATTCCGGCTATAGACTTTACATACTGGAAAGAAGAATCATAAACTGAAAATATCTTTGAGTGTAAATGGCAGACAGCGAGTTCATGACTTAACTCATTTTATGTAACAACATTCATTTACGGAAAATAAAGTGTGGTTAATTCATTAGTAAAGTTATCAATTCATTTATTGGCAATAAGCACCACAACCTAAATAAGAGATAAGGCATGCGCATCTTGAGATATAAGGTGTCGATGGTTTACTTTTTTATTGCCTTTGTAGGTTGAAGAGTGTTGATAAGGGGCTACTGTCGGAAGTCAGAGACACAACAAGTTCGTTGCCTACCGCTTAATAGAATTAGAGAATGCTAATTCTAATCATTCAAACCGGTGCAGGTATAATACGCCCTGTTACTAGTAAATGTCACTAGAAAAAAAAACTAAAGGATCGACTCGCATACTCCAACATGCCATCCACAAATAATAAACCGAAATCAGGCGATTTCATCCTGATCTAAACATAAAATAATGCCCGTGGAATCGCTAAAGTCAATGCTTGCAGGTGGAGTTATCAGGTGGACTATACTCTTTTACTTATGGCACTTTACGTATTTCTGGATACCTTTCAAGAACTATCCATCATTCTTATTCCAGTAGAATAGTGGCCACTTCGGCCATTTCGGCCTTAAATCTCAAGGTCATTAATGACATTTATGATAATGTACGGTCAGGTGCAAAATTTGTAAGTTCTAAAAAGAGCATTCGAATCCAAGTTATAAATGACAAACTAGATGGCGTTAATTTCAAAACATTCATTGTTTGTATACCTCGTTACCTAGATGGCGTGAATTGTAGATTCATACGATTACCTATTTATGTTAATGTCCATTAATTTCTAAGCCCACTATTATGCAATAGAGGATGGAAAATCAGTTATAGTAATTAATAAAATGTATAATACAACTATCCTGTCCAAAAAATCAGTAAAACGTAACAAATTGTGTCTGTGTTACTCGGTATGTTATGGAAATTCCAACGATACCCTATAACCTTATTGGTTGATTAAATTGAGGTACAGGATATCCCGATGATATCATTTAAATATTTAGTACTCAATTAGAAAGTAAAATAGCAAAAAAGCATAATAATATTTTAATAATATAAAATTGTGGAGTATGCAATGAGTGAAAAATGACAATGACAGCATATAATATGTACAATAAAACAATAGAATCCGGTATAACGTTGAACAAGAAAAAGTCTATAAAAAGCAGTAAGAGAACATAAACTAGTGATTTTTAGAATTGTTTTTTTATTGTGTGAGAGTGTGAGCGCGCGCGTGTGTGTGTGTGTGTGTGTCTATATAATAGCTAAAAAACGTACGCGGTTGGAAAATGTAAATAAAGTGAAGTGATGTGCAGACGGTAGCGATATTTTGGCGGCGCTGTGAAATTACAATAGAAAAGTCTTAATCAGAAGATTATGACTCACCTGTTGTATTCCAAATCCTTGTTCTCTCCAGCGGCAGAATTCCTAGACGGTTTTTCTGCGGCGAATGAGATGCGAGCACTCCACAATCACAATTGAAAGTTTTAGTGTAGCGGTGAAAATGAGCTGACAGTAATTAGATTTTAATAGTTTAATTTGCAGTAGTACGTGTTGCGCGTACACAAGCGGGAATTCGAATGGATCTAATATGAGTTCCAATTTTAAAATTTTTGTTCTTTAATTATATTAAGTACAATTTTAAAAATTCTACGTCTTCAAGGAGGATTCATTCACACCCAAAGAGGCGTCAAATGCGTGAAAACTCTAAATTAAAAACTTTGTTGAATGAACACTCATTAAAATTGTGCGTTGCAAAAAAAATAATTATGGTCATTTAAATATTTTTGAACTTTTTGAAAGTTTAGACTGTTAAATCTCAAAAAAATATTTATTAAAAGCAAGGTAAATAATGTACATATGTGTTATGTCTTCACGCCCAAATCACTTACTCTTACTTTGGCGAAATTCCGTATGAAAGTAAGTTGAAACCTCTGCGACCATATGAGCAGTTTTTCATGCGACTAATGAGCACAGGTCAACGCCCTCGTGACAGAAAGAGTAAAGCTAATCAAGCAATAAATCTAAAAAGCATCAGTATAAGTATTGTATATGGATGTAATGGTTACTGTTTTGATTCTATTTTATAATATACGACCGCATTTTCTATCATTTAATTTTCGAGGCGATACGGCGCAGCGCACGGGGTCGCATTAAAATTCTATTTACACCTCTAAAAGAGGCGTCATCAAATAATGCGACGAGACTGCGTGACGTTTTAATTAAAATTTCCTTGGTAATTCAATTGTAATTTAACCCCTAACCGCTGAGCTTATTTTTACATATTTTCCAGAAATTGCTAAAGGATTTTTGAAAAAAGTACATAATAAAAAAAACATGAACTTTAAAAAAAACGATGCAAAATTCACAGCAACATAATAATAAATTAGCGCGCACTAAGATACGTAGAGATACAATACTTAATACCTGTAATCTCAAACTGCGCAATAATCGGTATTCCGACGCCCCGCACTTTATACGCATCAATAGATAGTCGATATATCGACGGTTCGCGTTCAAAGTGTTAACTTATAAATTTTGAGCATACGAAATAGAATAGTTGTAGGTATCATGAGCGTTCGTGCAGTGCATTTAAAGCCTGAAGTTAAGAGCACTTAATTTTTGGGAGGTAGCAATATAGGGAAGATCTTCCACCGAGCGGGTGTAATTGGTAGACCGACGCCGCTGCAGTCCGAATGTTATTTTTGAGAACTGTATATTTTTGCGTATAATATCTTGAAAATGTTTTTATCGATATTTAGGCATCTATCAAATATATTTTGTTCTGAAGGATGAGGCAGTCGTTGTACTGTAAAACTAAAACTTTAGAACTCATGTTTCTAGGTGGGTGGCGTCATTTACGTTGTTGATGTCTATGGGCTTCGGTAATCGCTTAACACCAGTTGGGCCACGAGCTCGTTCATCCATCTAACCAATAACAAAACTACTACTTGTTAACCCTTTGTTTGGGTTTTTGATGTTTAAAGGTATTTCAACATGTTTGTCCCATAGTACAGGAAATGGATCAGAATTGAATCTGAATATTTATTTATTCATAATTATTATTATAGACGCTGTTCACTGTAACATTTGAAGGAACCGAATTACACTTCAACCGATTTAGCCTTCATATTTGTACACGCTACACGGATTTTTTTTATTAGTTTCAATATTTGTATGTATATAAAATGAGCATAAGATTATGTCATGTACAGGGGCGGATTTAAACTGAATGCCGCTCCTGGGCACCGGAAAAAATCCGCCCTAATACTGGAATATTATCTAATTATATATTTTATTTTTCAAAATTAAAATAACTAATTTATTGCGGAAACTTTATCATTATAATAATATGTCATATATTCCAAAAACATAAATATTTGTTTTTTTTCTAACAATTATAAATTTTGCACTAAGGGTGACTCATAATTATATTACATAAAAAAAACGATATAAATGTAGAATAGAATATCGATAGAAAAATCGATTATTATTTACAACTGGTGGTAGGACCTCTTGTGAGTCCGTACGGGTAGGTACCACCCTGCCTATTTCTGCCGTGAAGCAGTAATGCGTTTCGGTTTGAAGGGTGGGGCAGCCGTTGTAAACATACTACTCATCCTCGACAGAGGGATGACATTCCGCCCCCACATAAAGACGGTACGCGACCGTGTCGCCTTCATACTAGGACGACTCTACTCGATGATATGCAGGCGAAGTAAATTGTCCCTTAGAAATATGGTGACACTCTACAAAACTTGCATACGCCCCGTCATGACTTATGCAAGCGTAGTGTTCGCTCACGCGGCCCGCACTAACTTAAAATCATTCCAAGTTATTCAATCCCGTTTTTGCAGGATAGCCGTCGGAGCTCCGTGGTTCGTCAAGAACATCGACCTCCATGACGACCTGGACTTAGAGTCCATCAGTAAGTATCTTCAGTCGGCGTCGATGCGCCACTTCGATAAAGCGGCACGACACGAGAACCCTCTCATCGTGGCCACCGGTAACTACAGTCCCGATTATGCGGACAGAATGGAAAGCAGTCGACATCGCCCCAAACACGTCATTTCGGATCCTCCCGATCCACTAACGGTGCTTTTAGGTACCTCAAGCACCGGTCATCGTTGTCGTCGAACCCGTCGCTTGCGACGAAGGGCTCGACGAGTAAATTAACCCTCAGACACAGCCCACTGAGTTTCTCGCCGGATCTTTTCAGTGGTTCGCGTTTCCGATTCGCTGGTAGATTCTGCGAAGCACGGCTCTTGCTAGGGTTCGTTTTATTAACGTCATCAGGCTTGAGCCCCGTGAGCTCACCTACTAGTTAAGGCGACGCTGATATAGCCTCTCAAGGCTATCAGCTTAGGTAGGAAAAAAAAAAGTAAGCATACTGAGACTTCAGAACTTATATCTCAAGGTGGGTGGCGCATTTACGTTGTAGATGTCTATGTACTCCAGTAACCACTTAACACCATGTGGGCTGTGAGATCGTCCGCCCATCTAAGCAATAATAAAAAAATAAAAAAATCTCCAAGGAAATAAATTGATTAAATCATTATATATCATTATATTAATTTTTACCAAAAGTGCCAAAATTATAATTCGCAAAGAATTGTTTAATTATATGTGAATTGTATGTGTAATTAATTATCAATTAAAAAGAAAATTATTAATTAATTATATTGAGCAATATTGATACGACTAAAAAAAATTTTACTTTTAAAACTTTACCTCCCTCAAAATTTGCCGCCCTGAGCACTTGCCCCGACTGCCTCTAGTGTAAATCCACCACTGGTTATGTTAATAGCATGTTTCGAACATAGATTATACGAATCTGATTACTCAGCCAAACTGTCTGGCTGTACCTAATCTAGTACGCTGTCGGATACATTAATCTAATTCGGATCTCAGTATCAGAGCAGTAAATGCACGGTGTAGTGAAATGGAATTCAAATACACGACTGAACGGCTCTTTATACTATCGGGATAATAGAATGAATTAGTTACGAACGAATACTATAAAGGCTGGTTTTTTTAATTGCCCTTCAAAGCAGATAAACTACTCGTTGCCTTTGAGTAATCGTGGAGGTCAGTAATTTTAGGAGCACGGCCGCCCCGCAGTCAACCGAGAACAATCTTTTACAAACCTCCTTTGAAGAAGCTCTCGGAAAACATCTTCGAGGGAAATTCATTACAAACTTAGCGTACGTTGCAAAATTGAATTCTGGAAACGCATTACTTTCAACGGGTAGGGAGCAACTAAACCAACTAACCAGCCAAGTGGTGTGTCGGAAAAAGGAAATGACGAGGTAATTTGAAACATTTATTCAGGACACATCCAATGGAATGTACGCTTTAAGTCACAAAGATCACAAAGAAAAACGAAATTACTTCACAAACAGATGGAACGCCGATTCTATTCTCTTACATTCTATTAAGACTAAAATATAATTTTGTTGTGTTAGGAGATATGGGCATAGATAAGGGAATGTTCTACGTTGACATTTAATATTGGTATAGCTTGTTCTTTGTTTTTTACTGTACCTACATAGAAAAAAGCAAGTATTAGAAAGGGAATAATTTAAATGGTATTTAAAGAAGATCTCAACTCATCAAAGCAAATCGCATTATAGATATAGAAAGCAGAAAAGTGTACAACAAAATAAAATAAAAATAACATAGTACAATTAGTATACCTAAATAGTAAAGACCCATGTAATGTTAAAATGAATATGCTAGTATATACTTGCAGTAAATTTCATTAAATATACGCACGCACATAATGTGTGGACATAAATTTTATTAAAGATATAAGAACATTGAATGAAATCTGTTAGCTGAGTGATAGGAAATCGGGATATTAAGCGTATAAAGTGTGAAGTGGGAAAAATAGTTCCATAATCGTACAATCTGAATGGTAGAAGACTCGTAATAACGTCTAGAAATATCCAAGTCTCTCATGGATGAAAAGAAGAGTAATTGGAAGGTGTTTATTTTTGCTGATCACGATCAAATACTCAAAGCACCCCTGAATGTCGATCTTTCAGATGAAATATTTAAAACGAAGTAAAAAAAAACCAAGCCCATTTTGTTTTATAAACAGAAAGTAGTATCATGTAGCCAACTGATTCAATAATAATGATTCATGGCTTTTATAAATTAAGCGTGCGAAAAATTAAATAAGTATTTCCTTGTAGCAATTGTTTAAGCAGTATATTACATTATGATTACCAATGACTTCTAGATGTTACGAATTTTTTGGCAAACATCTGACCACTTCCTTTTTGACAAAGTATTAGTCACACTTTTTTTTATTGCTGTCGTAGGCAGACAAGCGTACATCACACCTGGTCGTGAATGTTCAACGTTGTTTATGGGCATCATCAACGCCGGGCGCACAGCTAAGAGGCTGAAAAAGGATATATGTTATAGAGCTCATGAAACACCGTGGAGGGAAGTTCATCAATACTAGAGGCCTGGTTCGGCCGGTCATCAGAGGTGTTAAAGACCACCGTGTGGAGAATTTTAGACGCTCGACGAAGAGCTTCGGTTGTTGAGGGCTCCAACAGGCCCTGTCGTTTCACGGGCCTCGGAGAGTGCCATTCGCCGATGTCTACACCGTGGTGGGAGGCGTTCGCATTGATGTTCTCCATCACAGTCTCATTTACTTAGTAGCACTTTACTAGACGGTCATTTAATTTTTCGCGCTCACCTCGTTGACTGGTTTTCCAGCTGTGGGAAACATCGGCATATTAGACCGGCTTCTCCCTAGCATCGGGGGGATGGCCCAAGTGTCCATGGCGTTTACATTGAGGTGGTACGGTAATATCAATACGGAAACACGGGATTCTCGTATGGTACTAGTCCCTAACAGTGAGAGTGGTTAAGCCATTGCGCCTGCCGCAACGTGTCAGGGCTCTTCGACGCTACCAAGGCATTTTGTGACATGGGTGTTGTCGAAGCCGTCGCCTTGGATCCTAAATACTTAGAACAATTGAAAGTAAAATTAATGGCAGACAGTTCCCTAGCGACGCCAGCGATAATACCACTTGTTTTATCAAGCAAGCCATTAGTACAGGGTGCAGTAGAAAATGAAATGGTAATGATTTTTTGATTCTTCATTTAATGGCTTGAATAAGAAAGATAATATATTTTATTTTATTCTTCAGTACCAAATGGAGTATTGGGCAGTAATCTGTTTACAACATGGTTCTGGCGCTTCCATAACTATGTGGCTCAGCAACTAGCAAATCTCAATCCTAGCTGGGATGACGAGCGACTCTTTTATACTGCGAGAGATATTGTTGTCGCTTTTCATCTGCAAATGTTCTATTACGAATTTCTGCCCGAAATTTTGGGTAAGTTCTATTAAATTTAAACAAACTTTTTTTATTTACTCACTCCCAGATTTTTTACTTGTTTTATTAGGTTATAGATTTATGTCTGTTTTTATGTAACTCAATCTTTAAACGTTATTATCACCGCTTCAAAACGCCCGATTAACTAGAAATGTTGTCCAACTATTATTGACCAATGACAACACAATAGTTTTATCACTTAGCTCTCATATCTTGACCAGCATCAACAGGATAAAAAAAGATCTATAAGGAAGTCTCTATAGGGGGGAAATACACGAATACACATTTCGATTTTTATAAATACAGATTAAAGGTGATTCCGTGATATGAATTTTTCAATTGATAATAATACTACTAATATAGTATAAGGCAATTAGCCCTATACAGGGTGACACACAAAGGGTATATCAAGCTGAAAACTGTATATAGGTGATGTTGTATGAGATTAATCGATACGAGGAAAACATAAGTTCTTAAGTGAATAGTTTCGGAATAAAAAGCACTTAAACATAACGAACAAACTATTCTTCTGCCAACCCTTGAATTATAGTATTTAGGGTTGTCATCGTGAACAGCTGATAAAATATATTTTTGAAGTGAAACTTCCTTATCGGCGTTGGAAAAAAATTTACCGTCACATTTTTCGGTTACGCGTCACTTTTTTCCGTTACGCGCCATCTGTTTTGTATTCATGTCTATGATAATAAAATCCTTTTGTTTAAACTTTATCTAATTTAACTTTTT
>NW_021011476.1:13288161-13459464 GCF_003987935.1 Bombyx mandarina
ACCTACCTAAGCTGATAGCCCTAGCGGCTATTTCAGCGTAACCCTAACTTTAGTAGGTGAGCTCACGGGGCTCAAACCTGACGATGTTGCTAACACGAACCCTAGCAAGAGTCGTGCTTCGCAGAATCTACCACCGGATCGGAAACGCGACCCACTGAGAAGATCCGGCGAGAAACTCAGTGGGCTGTGTCTGAGAGTTAATTTACTCGTCGAGCCCTTCGTCGCAAGCGACGGGTTCGACGAGAACGGTGACCGGTGCTTGAAGTACCTAAAAGCACCGTTAGTGGATCGGGAGGATCCGAGATGACGTGTTTTGGGCGACGTCGACTGCTTTCCATTCTGTCCGCAGGATCGGGAATGTAGTTACCGGCGGCCACGATGAGAGGGTTCTCGTGTCGTGCCGCTTTATCGAAGTGGCGCATGGACGCCGACTGAAGATACTTACTGATGGACTCTAAGTCCAGGTCGTCATGGAGGTCGACGTTCCTGACGAACCACGGGGCTCCGACGGCTATCCTGCAAAAACGGGATTGAATAATTTGAAAGGATTTTAAGTGTATGCGGGCCGCGTGAGCGAACACTACACTTGCATAGGTCATGACGGGGCGTATGCAAGTTTTGTAGAGTGTCACCTTATTTCTAAGGGAAAAATGATGCAATGTTTACTCAATTAAAATATATAAATTGAGAATATTATAGAGAAACCATTGTATTGCTTGTACAGGCCATTACGATGTCGTTCCTGCCAATAAGCATTCTCATTATATTAGTTGTTAATCTAGCAAAAGCAGTCTATTATGACTCATGGGAAGGTACGCCTCTAACAGACGAGCAAAGACAGGCCTATGAAAATGCTAATATTTTAAGGTGAGAATATCGATTATACCTTAGGTACACTAACTTAAACTAAATGAAATTTGAATAAAGTTAAATTTTGTGTTATATAACACTTTTTTGTTTTAATTCTAAAGCGAAATTAACTTTCCTTATCAACTTCTTTTTTTTTTTTTTTCATTTCATCCTTAATTTTGTTTATATTCTTGAAGTATTAATTTCAAAACTACCTGTTTTCTAGCTTATAAGTAGCCTTTTGTCGGTATGTACCGTACATTTAATTTTAAATTTAAATATTTGAGTGACAGTGCATGATATTGAACGTTTTCTTAACTGTCAACTTTTAAGTGGCAATTTTGCCACTTAAAAGTTGACAAGTTGACGAACGTTGACAAGTTGACGAAGATCCTTTGATCTTCGTCTATACAGCAAAATTACATGTATTAAGTTTAAAGCCACGTTTAATAAAGAAAACATCGCGATGAATTTAAGTATACTGTAAATCTTTTCACTGTTACTCATGCTTCTGATTTGTATTTCTTTAATTTTAGTTTCTTTTTTTTTTTTGCTTTGTATTTACTATTTTATGTTTTCATTTTCAAATAAGATTATACTACCTAACTGCTACGTTCGATTTTATATAGGTATTCTATTTTGCTACTTTGATTTCCTTTTATTTTGTTATCTTTTTGCTTGTTTTGTCTCTATTATAGTTAAATTAATATTTCATAGACACTTTCCCAGTTGGTGGGTATTATTGATTTGTATAATTATATATTCATAATCGTATTGATATTTTGATTATATATATCTAATATATAAAATTCTCGTGTCACGGGATGCATGATTGAACTCCTCCGAAACGGCTCGACCGATTTTCGTGAATCTTAGCGTGCATATCGGTCAGGGTTGAGAATCAAACAACATCTATTTTTCATCCCTCTAAATGGTAAGGGTGGTCCACCCCTAACTTAAATTTTTTATTTTTTAGACAAAATTTTTTGTTTTTATTTTTTTATGATACAGCGTACAAAAATACATACAACCCTAAATTTTCACCCCTCTACGATCAACCCTTATTTTTTATTTGCTAATTAAAAACTTTAAATTTTTTTGTAAGAATTTTGTTTTTATTTTGTCATGACTTAGAGTAAAATATTTCATATTACTCTGAAATTTTCACCCCTCTACGATCAACCCCAATTTTTTCATCCCGATTTTTATTTTTTTTTAACTTTTATTTTTTTGGCAATTTTTTATTTTTTATTTTGTCATGACTTAAAATAAAAAAAAATATATATATATATATTACTCTCAATTTTCACTCGTATACGATCAACCTCTATTTTTCCATCCCGATTTTTATTTTTTGTATTCTATGCACAGATCCGCAATAAGGTTGCAAGATGGCAATCAAATATTATAATAATAATTGTAGTACGATAAATTCTTATTCTGAGTTTATAATTTCAAGTTCCTTTAATTATGATTTTTTTTTAAATTCAATTTGATCTCCCGCCCTCGCCGGTCGACTACTGATCAACTATCAATCGATCAGTTATCCCCGCTAGGTGTCACCACTCATTCAGCAAACATCACGTAGTAGGGATGAGGACGAAGCCGGTCTCCTGTCTTACTCACTATACATTTTTCAGCCATGTTTCTTTGGTTTTATTTGTGTATCAATCGTAGCTTGCCAGCCATGCTTTTTTGGTTTTATTTGTGTATCAATAGTATGTTCAGTAGGTCTGAGAATCGGCTACTATCTATTTTTCATACCCCTAAGTGATAAGGGTTGTCCAACCTAAACATTTTTTTTTAATATATTTTTTTGGTTATAATGAGGTATTATGTGGTTGAATGAGGTTTTTGAGAATTTTATATATTAGACTAGAATTTCCCTAGAAATCTTATTTAAGGCAGCACAATGTTAGCTGACCAGCTAGTATATATATATATATATATACTTATATGCTTAACTCAACAGATACAAGTGAATCTGAAACTTTTTATTCAACAAACAGCGACGACAGCGATATCAGTGTGCCTTCTTTAGCAGAAACATTGTCTTCACGGTTTTCTGGCGTTCCTAGGAATTTTAATGTCGTTCATATCAATGCCCAGAGTATTCCGGCTCATTTCCCTGACATGCTTGCAAGTTTTGATTCTAAGAATATTCATGCTATACTTGTGTCAGAATCTTGGCTTAAGCCATGTCTTCCTTCTACATCTTATACCATTCCTGGTTTTCAACTTTTTAGGAAAGACCGTATTACTGGCGGCGGTGATGGCGTTGCCATTTATATCCGTTCATATTTTAATTGTGCAGTCGTTAATGGATCGGCAAAGCCTACACCGCCATGTGCGGTCAACACACGAAGATCTTACTTGGTGTTTATTATTGTCGTTCGTCAAGTATAGATTTTTTTACTTCTTTTGTAACTTTGCTAGAAAACATAATGCCTTCATATACTCATAGCATTATCATGGGTGACTAAGACTAAGTCAAAAATTCTTCTGCTGTGCAGTTTTAACGGTATGGATCTTGAAAGACTTCGAGAAGATGCAGGCAGCATTGACTAGACTGCTTTGACGTGTTCTACCTCAATCAATGAGAAAGTTGATCAGTTCAATCCAAAATTAACTGATCTATATAACAAGCATGCACCATGTCGACCAGTGAGAATTAAAACATTTGCCAGCGCCGTGGCTTAGTAATGAAATTAAAAGTCTCTTAACCAAGAAGGCGGCTGCTAAACTAAAATATCAGAAAAAACCTACCCTCGAACATAGCACAAATTATCATCGAATCCGCAATCAATGCAACAGGGTGTGTAGGGATGCGCAACGCCAATATATCCATAGTGCTGTCGAAAATGGAGATTCAGCTAAAGTCTGGAAATTTCTTAGATCACTGGGGATTGGAAAATCACAACATAACACTCATTTATCTCAGTCGAGTATTGATTTAATTAATCAACATTTCTGTGCGTCGTCCCATTTTGATGGGGCAAATAAATCAAAAACATTAAATCATATTTCATCTCTTCCAGTCCCAAATTGCTCTCCATTTGTTTTTAATCACCTAACGGCTTGTGATGTTAAGCGGAGAATATTATCTATAACAATTAACTAATACAGTCGGAAGTGACTGTGTCGCCCGTAATATGATCCTTCCTGTCCTGGACCAAATCCTTCCCGTTATCTGTCATATCCTCAATGACTCATTATCTAGCGGCAACTTTCCAAAGGCTTGGAAAGAAGCACAAATTACAACACTGCCAAAAAAGCCGAATCCTATATCCTTTTCAGAATACCGTCCAATTTCCATTCTACCGTTTCTTTCAAAGGTTTTAGAGCGCTTGATTCACAACTAGCTTAGTGAGCTTCTTACAAGGAACCAGCTGTTAAGCCCTTACCAATCCGGCTTTCGTCCTGGTCATAGCACGGTCACAGCCCTGGTGACTATTACGGATGCCATCAGACTTGGCATGGAGAGTAGGAAACTGACGGTGTTGGCATTGCTGGATTTCAGTAATGCATTTGGTACCGTTGATTTCGACATACTTCTAGCCATCCTTAGCTCCATTAACATATCTCCGACCGTGGTTGGTTGGTTTCGAAGTTACCTGTCTGGTCGCCGACAGCGTATTCACTGTGAGAGCGCCTATTCTTCATGGTGTGAAACGCACGTAGGCGTACTGCAGGGTGGCGTTTTATCTCCTTTACTCTTTTCAATTTTTATAAATTCTATAATATTTCTATGCAACTTACTTCTTCTTACCACCTGTGCGCAGATGATCTACAGATCTATACTCAAATTTCTTTATCAGAACTGACCAACGCGATGAAGACGCTGAATAATGATTTATCAATATTATCCCGTTGGAGTAATTCGCATGGATTGAGGGTGAACCCGTCGAAGACACAGGTCATTGTTGTCGGTAGTTCAAGAATGTGCTCGAAAGTGAAATGGTCGCAGCTTCCGGCTATTTTATTCGATGGCGTACAAATTCCTATCAGTGATACTGTGAAACATTTAGGAACCTTAATTGATAAAAACCTTTCATGGAACGCACAGATAAAAGAGGTTAGCCGGAAGGTGTTTGCATCAGCTGGATCTTTGAGACGGTTACGAAATGTTCTTCCAACTGCCACTAAAACTGCGCTTGCACAATCTCTCCTTCTTCCAATTCTTGACTACGCCGATGCCAGTTATACTGATTTAACTGAAACACAGCTTGATAAACTTGAGCGGCTACAAAATTTCTGCATAAGATTCATATTTGGTTTACGGAAATATGATGATGTATCTGATTTTCGCACTAAACTCAAGTGGTTACCTATTCGCCTTCTCCGCAATATTCATGTCCTTTCATTAATTACTATGTTGCACTCTCTTTAACCCCCATACCCATATCTCAAAGAACGTTTCGAGTTCCTAGGTGATACGCATAATTTTTCCCTGAGATCATCGGATAGCCTGAGACTAAAAATGCCGGCGCATTCATCATCATTCTTTGATAATTCATTCACCGTCCAGGCGGTTCGATTGTGGAATGCTCTGCCGGATGCAGTGAGAAGTGCTCCAACTTTAAACTGCTTTAAAAGAATTGTGAAGGAACACTACTTATCTGCTTAGGTCTATTTGTTTCCCGAGAGGGCTGGTGGTCGTGGCGCCGACGACCCCCGGTCCGATGTCCCGAGGGGAAGGGTGATGAAAGAGATGTGCTCCGCACTAAACGCTTCACTTTCCCCCCTTTGCCTTTTCATGAGTTCTGTCTCATGCGAGGTTTGGATGCTGGTTGTTGAGCGACAGGAGGTTTTAGTCGGTTCAACTCCGACATGCCCCGCCCTCCATACCCAGTGGGGGCGGAAGTCCGGTGATTTCCTCCTGACAAAAAAAGGGCTGTTTGTTTTATTTCCATACTGTTGATTTATTATGTGTATGTAAGTATACTAGAGGTCCCGCAGTAGTCGAAATTCGACTATAATTAATTGTAATTGTAAGTTTGTACACTATTATGATTGTATTTTATACTTCTATAATCACAAATTTCGCCAAGACTACACTATAACATTGTGCACTTCTTCTCAATATTCTCTATAAATGTGGAAAATTTCATACTCCTCCGTCCGCGCCATTTTCGTAAAAAGGGATACAAAGTTTTTGCTTCATGTATTAATATATAGATTATTAGTATGTATTTTATGTAAGTATGTATATTGGTGATAATTCAGTTAGCTATATATTTCATATTATATTATGTAAACGGTATATCTGTTCTTGTATGTATCTATTTTCTATAATAATGTATTGTCTTTAGTACGCCGCAACATACCTGCTTTATTTTTATATTTTCCAGAATTTCTGTAAATTAAACGGTTGTCTGGAAGAGATCATTTTTAGCAATAAGACCGCCTATTGTACAAATGTGTCTGCTTTTTGACTGTTTTTTGAATGTAAATCGTGTTTTGGTGTGCCATAAAGTGTCTTCTCTCTTTCTCCCTCTCTCTAAAAACTATTTTTTTTTAAATAATTTCTAATTTTAAAAAAGCGACTGTCACAGCAAATCTCTGTCTATATAGCAACTCGCCCTAGATTCGTTTGGTTATCACGTTCAGGCAAACGTTCAGTTGTGTCCTTAGACATTTTTTTAATTACAAAATATGATTACAAAATATACCTTCAAATCGCGACAGAACAGCTGTTGGGCTAAAAGAGAGAGAGAGAAGGAGAGCGTATGCTTTATTATATTAAAAAAAATTAAATTGCGACATTAAATACAAAAAAAGGACAATTGGCGGTTTTATCGCTAATAGGCTTATTACACTTGGCTGAATTCAGTCGCTACTGAATTCAGCCAAGTGTAATAGCATTAAGTAAGTTAGTCTACTGAATTCAGTAGCAAGGATGTTTTCTGACTGACTGAATCATTTAGAAGCCTAATTAGAAACGCATTTAGGAAGGTGTAATCGCATTTAGTTACTGAATGGTTTCATTCAGTCGTCCCATAGCTCTCCGTGTGTAAGAACGTTTTACTTTGTTTTTTGCTTCCGAATAAAAAGTATTAATTTCGGTCGCCTTTATTTAATGTGCCAGATATTTATAAATAGCCCGACATGTTTCAGGGATAGTTTTTGTCATCAGGGGTTGGGATATTGAAGAACTAAATTTTAAATCTTGATAAGAATTTCCTATTGCAAGAAATCTTAATGTTACAACCAATCTTTCTTTTGGACTTATACTATCGTAGGATTAGATATGTAATAGTTATATAATAGATATATAATGGACTGTCGTAGGATAGTATCCTGCTTTTGAATAAACAGTGTAACAAGGTTTAATATTAGGTCAAACGAGATCGAATCCATTTATAGATAATTTTTGAAGTCTACTGGTTCTAAATCACTCATAATGTTCATATTTGCTAACATTCCGAACAGCATTAAATATTTCTTCACCGATATTCATATTTTTTTTGAGAAATTTAAACAAAAAACAAAAAAAAAGCAAAAAATTTGTTGTTGTCTAGACAATACTGGGGCCATCTTCTTACACACACGACACGTCTTACTTCGTCGCGTTTAAACTGACAATTGATTCAGTAATTGAATTTAGAACAGTGTAATCAGAAGCTTCTAAAGGACAATGCCCAAAAGTGGGCCAACTTTATGTCAAAACTATTTGTACTTGAAAAACTATGCCCTGAATTCAGTCGACTAGATTCAGGCAAATGTAATAAGCCTTTAAGAGCGATCCCTAAGACCATCAAACATATAACACTATTGTTCTCAAAATATGTTAAAAACTGAATTGTTAGAGGTTAAGTTTGTTTTTCAGTACATGTGCGAATAATATTCAGCCTTGTGACGAGACCGAATGGAGGCGTACAGATGGTAGCTGCAATAACCTTTATTATCCTACTCGGGGAGCATACCATACACCAACTTTCAGAATCCTGCCCGCCGATTTTCGTGAAGGTATAAATTTCGTATTCAATTCAATATTAAAAATTTTCAGGACTACTGATGTATTAAGAATGTAAACAACACTGAAAATTTTTCTTCCAGATTTTGAGCCCAGGCTGACCAGTTCAGGGAAGGAGTATCCTCTAGCCAGACATATCAAGAACAATCTATTGACAGTAGGATTGGCTACAGATGCAAAATTAACGCAGTTATCTGCGTATTACATTGAGTTTATGGCCATTGATGTTGTCTCCGCACATGACATCTGTAAGATCCACATATCCCTAAATTAAGAGTGGTGCAGCGATGGCAAATTTATTGGTTGTATTGTGTAGAATAGTACCATACTGTCTCTTCTCGTAAATGTTATAAAAGGCGACTAATCATATCAACGGAGAATAAATAGGCTGCAGTCTTCGATTTGCTGCAGATTTCGAATAGGTACCATCATCCTGCCTAGGTCTGCCACAAACTACCACTTGGGTGGACTGAGAGTGACCTTACACCAATACAAAAATTCATAAGTTATGATTTTAAGATTTTAGTAAACTCAAAATAAGTAATTGAAGTATTATCATGATAGATGTAATTTTTTCAACGTAAAAGTTGTTCTGTGAATACAATATTGAGTACGTATTTACCTCCTAGATGTAGTAGTGTCGAACATTGGCACAGTTGAATATTCGTCATAAGATCACGAAAACTTCGTAAATTATGTTTTCTACCTAGTTACACCCAGAATTAAAGTTTGATCAAATCTAATTGGTACAATATCTTTCTTACTCTTCAAGCCGGAATGCATTGAATCCAATTGCAGGTATTGCATGAATGCACCATAATGTTTCACACCGGAAGTGGTCAGGTTGATGGTACCTAAATGAGAGCTCTTACTTCAAGAACAATCATTCTAAATTTAACACGATAAAGAAATTTATTCCAAAATCGTAATAGCAGTAATTATCGTAAAGCCAATTTCAGTGAATTACATCGTGGATAGGCCTTACTGCTGTAAAGAAGAGGGAAAATCTGATCCTATGTGTGCTCCTAACTTCATACCAGAATTCGACCCGGTTCACCGATTTTCGGGGCACAAGTGCTTTAACATGACAATACCTATGACGTTCCAAAATCTGGGATGCATTGAGAATGGCACGACTCCTAGTCGAGTAAGTAAATATGTAACCGTCAAGGAAAACATCAGTTATCATTAGGTACTGGTCTACCATGGTTGCTAATAAAGAAAACATTATTCTAAAGGCGGAAGGGGTGACACTGGGCTTCCAAAAACTTTTTTTTTTCTCCACAATGTTTTAGTACATGATAATGTTATATTTGGAGCTTTGAACACGGAATTTAACACCAAACCGAATATAGCACGTAGATTTTAAATATTAAAATAAAAAAGTACGAAAAGTACTGTGCTATTTCAAAGGCGAAGCTCCACACGGATGTCCTCCTGGATTAGGAGGAAGAATCTCACACCCCCCGATTACTCTCTATAGACAACTCATACTCTGGGCCAGCAAGGTCAAGTACTGGGGCGTCACCCTGGATGCATCGATGACATTCCGCCCGCATATAAAATCAGTCGGCGACCGTGTCGCGTTTATTCACGGCATACTCTACCCCGTGATCTGTAAGCGGAGTAAAATGTCCCTTCGGAACAAGGTGACACTTTACAAAACCTGCATAAGGCCCGTCATGACTTACGCGAGTGTGGTGTTCGCTCACGCGTCCCGCACGCATATAGACACCCTCCAATTCCTACAGTTCCGTTTTTGCAGTTTAGCTGTCAGAGCTCCGTGGTTCGTGAGGAACGTTGACCTACACGACGACCTGGGCCTCGAATCAATCCGGAAATACATAAATTCAGCGTCGAAACGGTACTTCGATAAGGCTATGCGTCATGTTAATCGCCTTTTCGTTGCCGCCGCTGACTACTCCCTGAATCATGCAGGAGCTAGTCACCGTCGACGCCCTAGACACATCCTTACGGATCCATCAGATTCAATAATAACCTTTGCATTAGACGCCTTCAGCTCTTAGATACCTCGGTAACCGTACTCGTCGAACTCAACAAAGAGTTCGAGAGACGTGCAGCCTAATCCATGCATCAGCGCGCTGAGTTTCTCGCCGGATTTTCTCAGCGGGCTGCGATTCCGATCTGGTAGTAGATTAATTCCCGAAGCAGTTGCTCTAGAGTTGTTAGGTCTCCTTCGAAGGCGCTCCGGCAGCTGTTAGCAAATCCTACCCCTCCTGGCTGAGCCTTTGCTCGTCCACCTGTCCTGGTGAAACTGAAAGGCCTCCGGGCCACCACTAATCCTTCACTCATAAAAAAAAGGATGGGGATCCGGCAATTTTCTCCTGTGGAAAAAAAAAACCTAACATATAACAGCGTTTAATATTTAATTATTTACTTCATTTAATTTCATTTATTCACTAGACTATGTAATTTTAGTTACATAGGTATTTTTTATTTCAGATCGATTTCACTACGACATTCTTTGATTTATCTAATATTTACGAGTTTTCTGCTGGTTCTTTAAATCAAGTTAGGTCTTATGAAGGTGGACAGTTGAAATACGAAGTGGTTAATGGCAGACAGTTCCCTAGCGACGCCAGCGATAATACCACTTGTTTTATCAAGCAAGCCATTAGTACAGGGTGCAGTAGAAATGGTAATGAATTTTTGATTCTTCATTTAATGGCTTGAATAAGAAAGATAATATATTTTATTTTATTCTTCAGTACCAAATGGAGTATTGGGCAGTAATCTGTTTACAACATGGTTCTGGCGCTTCCATAACTATGTGGCTCAGCAACTAGCAAATCTCAATCCTAGCTGGGATGACGAACGACTCTTTTATACTGCGAGAGATATTGTTGTCGCTTTTCATCTGCAAATGTTCTATTACGAATTTCTGCCTGAAATTTTGGGTAAGTTCTATTAAATTTAAACAAACTTTTTTTATTTACTCACTTTCAGATTTTTTACTTGTTTTATTAGGTTATAGATTTATGTCTGTTTGTATGTAACTCAATCTTTAAACGTCATTATCACCGCTTCAAAACGCCCGATTAACTAGAAATGTTGTCCAACTATTATTGACCAATGACAACACAATAGTTTTATCACTTAGCTCTCATATCTTGACCAGCATCAACAGGATAAAAAAAGATCTATAAGGAAGTCTCTATAGGGGGGAAATACACGAATACACATTTCGATTTTTATAAATACAGATTAAAGATGATTCCGTGATATGAATTTTTCAATTGATAATAATACTACTAATATAGTATAAGGCAATTAGCCCTATACAGGGTGTCACACAAAGGGTATATCAAGCTGAAAACTGTATGTAGGTGATGTTGTATGAGATTAATCGATACGAGGAAAACATAAGTTCTTAAGTGAATAGTTTCGGAATAAAAAGCACTTAAACATAACGAACAAACTATTCTTCTGCCAACCCTTGAATTATGTTTTTGAATGAAGGTACGTAATATGATTCGCAGTAAAAAATAAGGGCTGCCAGATATCAAAAGATTTGAATTTGTATCGGAAGTGGAAGCAAATTATGAACACTTGTCGTACGAATGAAATCCGCACACTGCATACGTTTTTCCTTTGAGGGATTTCGCCGTCGTCACTAGTCGTTGTTTGTATTTAGGGTTGTCATCGTGAACAGCTGATAAAATATATATTTTTTGTAAGAATTTACTAATTACGACTAAGATTTTTTTAAACATCATAAAGTGATATTCGTTGTGATACTATTGCCACGTTTCGGCTTGATATACTCTTGGTGAGACATCCCGTATATAGAACAATAATTGTAAATCAAATTTAATTTGTAGGTAAAGATCACATGATTGAAGATGAAATAATATTAGGTAACTCAACGGGCTTCAGGGACATTTACGATGAAACGGTTGAACCTCAAATTGCTCTAGAGTACGCATACGCAAGCAGGTGGTTTCATACAATACAATACGGCGCTCAAAAGTAAGCTTTAATAACTACAAAATAGATTCGAAACAAAAAATAACGAATAATAGTTTTTGCACCCTTTAGTGCAAATATCTTATACTAAAAATATTATCATATACCTTTGTATATGATTAGAAATCAAGTAGTTGCAGTAACGTCAAGGTCAACGGCTTCGAAGGAGCGTGGGCGATATATAAAACATATAATTATATTGTGTTTATCTTCTAAAATCAATAATATTCTGTTTGGTTCCATTTTTATTAAATAAATTGAATATTTACTAAAAATTAACCAATTAATTAATAATTAATATATCATAATATATATAATGTGTCACGTTATTTGTCCGCGATGGACACCTATACTACTGAACCGATATTAACTTTTTTTTAAATATGTGTTTTGTTCCAACTTAGGTCATAGGATGGTTTTTATTTCGAATAATGGTCGAAATATTTATTAATTAGCAATAAAATGATTGCTCTAGTTAAAACTAGAGCAGGTAGGTAAGAAATTTTATTTGATAAATTTTAATATTGTTTTTTGTGTACTGATGTGACAGCACGTACACACCTATTTGATAAAAAAGCAAGCTTTGTGATTCTTGCAGATTCTTCTTAGTAGTGAATCTGTGTCTCGTATTGGTGATAAAATTACCGAGATTGGATTTCCCATTAAATTTAGTTTGTTGTTGGCATAAAAGTTTCAGCCATCAATAAAAAATATTGTGTAATTACAAATACAATTAAATTTTAAGAAATAAATTTCGAAAATCTTTTCATTTCAGACTTTTTGATAAAAACTTTAATTTCATTAAAGAGGTACCGATGGTGAACTTCTCTCTGAGCGTCCAGTCTTTAGCTATAGGTGACATAATGTCGACCGTAACACGAGGATCGTATTATCAAGCCACTGGCAAAGCTGATTCCGCCGTAGATCCTGATGTTAGTATCGTAATGAGTTATTCAAGTCGTCGTAGCCTAAATAATAAGACGTCCGGTGCATTCGTATTAAGTGATGCAACTGTACCGGTGTTATTATTTAACTTGCGTTATTACTAGTGGTGGGATGTATTGGGAGCTTGTGCGGGTAGGTATTACAATCCTGTCTATTTCGGTCGTGAAGCAGTAATGCGTTTCCATTTGAAGGATGATGCAGTTGTTGTACTGTAAAAACTGAGGGCATAGAACTTATGTTTCAAGGTGGATGGCGGCGTTTACGTTGTTGATGTTTAAGGGCTCCGGTACCCACTTAATACACGGAGGGCCGTGAGCTCGTCCACCCACCTAAGCCATAAAGAGTGCTCTGAGAAATTTTTCGAGATGATCCGATTATCTCGTTTTTTCCACCGCACCCTCCACTTGAGTAGAGTTCATCCATATTACCTGGAGCCACTGCGTTCATCCACAGTGCATTTCCAGAGATCTTTTTACCGCGTACCATCCAGCTTTGGAATGAGCTCCCTTCCATGATGTTTTCCGAGCGCTATGACATGTCCTTCCTTCAAACGAAGCTTGTGGAAAGTACTTATCTAAATCTAAAAAGCCTAATGAAATTATCGTTAATTCTTTCATGGAAATGTTAAAATTTGTTTACAGATATCAGATATCGGCTTAGGACCTGTGCAAGAAGTTTTCGATATACCGACAACAGATTTAGCTAAGGGCAGATATTTTGGACTACCTTCTTACACAAAATACAGAGACTTCTGCTCGGGCTATTCAAAAAAACATGTTGATTTCGACGATTTAACGGACCACATTAGTGACGAGGTAAGAAAGTACTATGAGTTTTTTAGTTGAATAGGTGGGCAATCGTGATCGCGACTAATATACTCTAATGTTAACATTGGCTACGCACTGTTAGAGATCAGCAGAATAATGACCGCACCATTCTGATCTCTAATGCCTAGTTCCAATTTTAGTTTCAAGGGTAAGCAAGCTATACACAGTACAGCAACACGGACTTTGATTCCCTGCCTATTTCTGCCAAGCAGTATTGCGTTTCGGTTTGAAGGATGGGGCAGCCGTTGTAACTATACTTGATACCTTAGAACTTATATCTCAAGGTGAGTGGCGCATTTACGTTGTAGATGTCTATGGGCTCCAGTAACCACTTAACACCAGGTGGGCTGTGAGCTCGTCCAACCATCTAAGCTATAAAAAAAATAAAAAAACAGCAACTTAATAATTAATTATTGACTAAAAAATTGCTGGTTCCATTATTTTAAAAAACTATAAGGAAATTTCAGCACATAATGATTTTAAGGCTTTGCAGTTTTTAACTACATTATTAGAGTTTGCATTGATACCGGTGAATTAATAAATTGCTTGAACAATTAACAGTGTTCATAGAGAAATTAGAACATTTTTTAAACTCCTGTTAGCACTATCCAAGCAGAATATTTCAAAATGAACTAGCTTTTCGTGAGACAATAACACATGCTAGTAATATCTGAAAATGGATGGCACCACATGTATTATTTTCGTAACATTTTTAATGTATAATATTTTATCATATAAATTTTAATAAATGCGAATAAAAGTAGCCTATGCATGCTTTCAGTAATATAAGAGATGTAATAATTCATTACCTTGGCCTATTGTTCAATGACATTTGAAACATAATTAATATTTATTGTAAATGTTTAACCAGAAAATACAACAGCTCAAACAAGTTTATGAGACGGCCGAAGACATAGAACTTATGGCAGGTATTTGGGTAGAGAACGTGACAGAAGGAGCTCAAGTTCCACCAACTGTACACTGTTTGTTATCAAACCAACTTAAAAGAAGTATTATCATTGACAGACATTGGTATGAAAGGCCTAATCGCCCACATGCCTTTAATTATGGTGAGTTTCCTTTTCTTTTCTTTTGGGGTGAGTGCCACATGTCTTCATTATTCACTATCATATCATGTTGTATAAGCATCATGTTGTATAAGCATCGTCATATCAGCATGAACTTTACTTTTTTTTTCGATCCTAAAAAATACTCATCACACTTTCTTTAGATAGGTATAATATTTAAAAAGGGGATTTTTAACGTATATTACAACAAGTAGCTATAAAGGTATTTAGAAATATATTTAACATAAAAATAATTGCAGAACAACTTCAAGAAATTAGGAAAGCTTCTTTAGCGCTTCTGCTATGCTATGTGGGAGATGACGTTGAAAAAATCCAACCCAAGGCTTTCACTATCGTTGGAAAAGGGTAAGACATTTTCTGTTCTTTTTTGTTTTTAGATGCACAAACGATCTCATGCCCATATCCAAACCAGCCGACGGGATAAAGCCGCCGTCGCTTGATATATGCCTTGTCGGATCTACCGGATTCACTCTTGCTGCTTTTAAGCTTTTTAAGTCACTGTTCTCGTCAAATTCGTTGATCACGGCGTTTCGAGTTCGACGAGGGAACTAACGCATAGACATAGCCCATTGAGTTTCTCGCCGGATTTTCTGAGTGGGTCGAGATTCCAATCCGGTGGTAGATTCTGCGAAGCACTGCACTTCCTAGGGTCAGTGTTTGCAAATTCTCTCAGGTTGAGCCCGTGAGTTCACCTACCTATCCATGCGTAGCGAATAGGTACAAAAAAAAGATTTGACCCTGAACGAGTTCCGTGGTTAGCGGACCGCATCGACATCAGAGTGAAAGCCATCACACAAACCAAAGTTTTGTGGTAGAGAAATGGTCAGGTACGTTGTAACGTATCCGGGCTGGCTTTCGATACTCACTGTTAAATTGCACATAAAAGTAAATTTCGAGGAGTACGATAAAGGTTGAAGGTAGTTCAGGAGAGGTCGCTATTACCTTAAGCGAGTTAAGGGAATACAGGCAGATTGACAAATTGTTGCTGAACAAAATACACAACAGTTTCTTTATTGTTATCAAATTTACATCAATTGACATATTTATTAGGTTAAACGTTACCGCCATTCTATATATTTTACATAATCATCATCTATTCGGCCCACTGAAAGCCCATAGACACGACAATGTGAACGGAAAGAAACACTATAGGACATCAAGTCAAAACCGTTTTTGCTTTGATCCCATTTTATTTCTGCCTTCGAATTGCGGCAGGCTTGGCAGTAGGTAATGAAAAAAGGCATGAAATTGGTAACCAACCCGTGATAACAATACCAAGGAAGCTAGGTATAAAAATTTGATAAAGTGTTGATGGGAAAATAAAATCAATTTTGCGGACGATCAACCTCTAAGACTTCTCTCTTGAACTTATTCGGAGAGTGACTAGTTGAAAGCGGTGGTCTTCACAAGATCTCACAATCTAGAGACGCTAAGAGAACGAATTGAATTTCGTTAATTTGTACGTCATTTTGTGGTTTCAGAAACAATTTGGTCAGCTGTGATGAAATTCCGGCTATAGACTTTACACACTGGAAAGAAGAATTGTAAACTGAAAATATCTTTTAATGTAATTGGCAGACAGCGAGTTCATGACTTAACTCATTTTATGTAGTAATTTTGAAACCAAACGTGAATGCGTGTGGAAATATGAGGTCTAAGACTGCACCATCTAATATAAAATTAATGTTACCATTATACTATCAGTTTGATTTTATACGATTCATTTACGGAAAATAAAGCGTGGTTAATTCATTAGTAGTTATCAATTCATTTATTGTTGATAATGGGCACTGGTAATCAAATCTGGTCGGTCATGGGATCGTCGTCTGCCTATACATATAATAAACATTTTTGACTTTCTTTCCATTCAAAAATCAAGACTATTGATGTTAAATAATATAAATTTGAATAAAAAAATAATTAAAAATGATGAATGCTTTGTAATAACAGCAACGATTCAATTGTATTGAGAAAGAGTCAGAGTGCCTCATGATTAGGCGTCAGCTTAATCTGTATACTCATTATGAAGAAGAATTAAGCAGAGCACGACACACAAGGCACATTTGTTTCAACCTCCAGTATTCGTTCCAATTTCAGTTGACGGCGATGCAGCGAGGTTTTTGGTTCCTTTGTAGCTGTCTAATGTTATGTAATAAATCATGTTCATTCCCTTGTAACTTACAATAAAAAATACAGAATGATTAATAGAAAGAAATGTTGAATTTGATGGTTTTATGAAACATACTTATATATATATCAATAAAGATTTGAATTTACTATGTTTTTCTTTTTCTACCTATTCTAATAACCTCGAGGGGTTATTCTAGATTCGCCAAATCAGTAGGTGAGCTCACGGGGCTCAATGGGTTAGTTTGCTCGCCGAGCCCTTCGTCGCAAGTGACAGGTTCGACAAGAACGATGACCGGAACTATGATTCCTTGTAATCTTTGTATATATGATATAGTTAATAGCTGTAGATGAAATGAGTTGTAAATCCAAATTATTCTCTTTTAGTAAATTTTTTTAGATTCGGAATTGAAGCCCACTATTTTAAATTAGGTTGAACGAAATCAAATGAATCCCAGTGAATTACATTTTTTGGCTTTTACCATAAAGGTTCTTGTTACAATGGACATTTTGTAATTATTATACATAATAAGGTCAAAAATAAAGGTGTCGTAAATACTTGGCCTGTAAATACTTTGAAATTAGTTTCATGCGATGTATCACAATAAAGAAGTTCCCGCTTCTTAGAATGTAATTTATGAATTCCACAGTTTGCGGTGTTATACTTATAAATCACCTGCTTCTTGTTTCAGAGCCGTTTCGGAATATTATTCAACACTTGCGTTATACGGATTTTCCCGTGGGGATTATGTAAATTGAGATAAAAGGGTTAGTATTTGAACAAAAACGTTGTGGTCTTGTAGCTGCGGTGCGACAGTATATATTTTGAATTATGAGTGATTCCTGAAAACGTCTAGCTATGTGACAATTCAATATAATAATCTATATATATATTAATACGTGAAGCAAAAACTTTGTATCCCTTTTTACGAAAATTGCGCGGACGGAGGAGTATGAAATTTTCCACACTTATAGAGAGTATAGAGAAGAAGTGTACAATGCTAATATCTTTTTAATATAATGCATAAAAGATACATTAAATCAATAAAGAAAACATTACACACACTACATACCATGTATTTGACGCACACACGTATGCATACTATTTAATGTCAAGCTTTTGTTCTTGACGTCTGTTGTCAAATTGAGAATGCATTAAATATTGATTGTCTTTGTTAATATTTTTTATCGTGTAGTCTTGGCGAAATTTGTGATTATAGAAGTATAAAATACAATCATAATAGTGTACAAACTTACAATTCTAATTAATTATAGTCGAATTTCGACTACTGCGGGACCTCTAGTTTTATTAAAAATGTATAGGGTTGAACTTTGTGAACGGAAAAAGAAATAAAAAACGAGTTCATATTAAATCCGGTTAATTTAATTCATAATTTATTGCAACACCGACTAGATAGGCCCTGTTTATCGTTGGCTTATAAAATGTGTTTACGACAATTTTCCAGGACCGGTATTAAAACTGTACATATAGACTG
The DNA here is from genome assembly GCF_003987935.1 of Bombyx mandarina. The sequence goes on from NW_021011476.1 coordinate 13,306,457, forward strand.
AATTAATTATTTACAGAAAATGTCGTGTAGCCAAAGAATCTTTCGAAAAGCATCTCTTTTGAANAACGAATCTTTTGGTTATATTCAAATTTTTCAGTATGTTAAAAATTTGAATTGGCGCGTAACCGCAACGATGCAACGCAATAACTGCAACACGGTCTTCTTTAAGCGTCCACTCCATATTTAAAAATGAGTAAAATTCTAAAAGTATACATTTTTATTTTCATGAACCATTCGAAATTCGAATTCAATAAACTTTTTTGTGGCCAGCATTCTAAAAGAAAAGTTTTTACTGTGTGACAATACTTATGACCTGACTAGTTACATAATAAGGTCAAAAATAAGGTGTCGTAAATACTTGGTCTGTACATACTTTGAAATTAGTTTCATGCGATGTATCACAATAAAGAAGTTCCCGCTTCTTAGAATGTAATTTATGAATTCCACAGTTTGCGGTGTTATACTTATAAATCACCTGCTTCTTGTTTCAGAGCCGTTTCGGAATATTATTCAACACTTGCGTTATACGGATTTTCCTGTGGGGATTATGTAAATTGAGATAAAAGGGTTAGTATTTGAACAAAAACGTTGTGGTCTTGTAGCTGCGGTGCGACAGTATATATTTTGAATTATGAGTGATTCCTGAAAACATCTAGCTATGTAACAATTCAATATAATAATTTTATTAAAAATGTATAGAGTTGAACTTTTTGAACTGAAAAAGAAATAAAAAACGAGTTTATATTATATCCGGTTAATTTAATTCATAATTTATTGCAACACCGACTAGATAGTCCCTCCGGTTTATCGTTGGCTTATAAAATGTGTTTACGACAATTTTCCATGACCGGTATTAAAATTAACATATAGGCTGAATTAATTATTTACAGAAAATGTCGTGTAGCCAAAGAATCTTTCGAAAAGCATCTCTTTTGAAGAAGAATTCAACATCAATCAGAATAAGTTGAAGGGATGATAAATTCATACAAGACATTGTTTAAGTTCTATGAATAATAAGAAGGCCAGTACTTTGTGGATTTTCCGGTTCAGCCGGGATATTTCGAAGTTTTCTTATTTTGGCCCGTAATCCTAACTTCACCGAGAGGTATTTTATTTTTGGAATGTTTTTTATTTTCCCGTGACTTCAATTTTATTGTGGATATATCTAAAGAGTTTCATTATTTCTGACTTGTTACAGTTTTTCGATGTATTTTCTATCTTGTTCACAATAATCTATTTATTACAAATGGTATATGTTCATCGTTATTTTTAATAATAGGGATTACTTTCTATGATATATACTCGTTGTAATTAGTGAGTAATGTTATTTCAATTATTAAATAAAATATTTAATAATCTTCAAAACACATAAGATTTTTTTTTTTTTTATTGCTTAGATGGGTGAACGAGCTCGCAGCCCACCTGGTGTTAAGTGGTTACTGGAGCCCATAGAAATCCACAACGTAAATGCGCCACCCACCTTGAGATACAAGTTCTAAGGTCTCAAGTATAGTTACATAAGTATGTAACATAAGTATGTAAGGTGTGAATTTCTATTGTAAATGAACTCGTCTTACCCCCAATTTTGAGCTTGAAATTATTAACTAGGCGAACATAAACTAGATGGTTGCATAATGAACCGGAGCAATATGCATCTAAGTTTGGTTTGTATACATATTGATGAAGTTCCCGCCCGATATTGTGGAGAAACCACAGCGTTCCCAATTCAATTAACTCTGGTATTTGGTAGGACACTATATTGTTGTATTCCAATAACCTAGTTTCACCTGTTCATTAATTAAAAAGATTCATACAGATAAAATCTATACTAATATTATAAAGAGGAAAGATTTGTTTGTTTGTTTGTATTGAATAGGCTCTGAAACTACTGAACCGATTTGAAAAATTCTTTCACTTTTCTGAATCCACACTATTCCCCAATTAACATGGGCTATAATCTTTTTTGAAAAAAATTAGCGATCTTTAATAAAAGTCTAATAATGTAATCCAAGGTGTAAAAAATCATTTAAAATATTCTTTACATTGCGTGCCTTGCGAAAACTATTGATGATAGAATAAAATAATATACTACGACTTTGTAGAACACATTATTATTTACAAAAAGTGTCGCGACAGAATATGTTTAACTATTATAGTTATGCCGCAATAAGCGTTCTTTTATGTTTAAAAATAAAACAATGTCGAAGATCGTTGAAATTTTTGGTAAAGACCCGAGCGGAGCCGGAGCGGGCCGCTAGCTATGTATAAAATTAGAGATAATACATTTATATAAAATTATAGAAATAATAATATTTATTTACTTTCTAATTTAGAGATGGTTTTTCCAAAATTGTTTGTTAAATCAGTTTTTTTAACTTACCTAGTATCGCACACCTGCGACATCATCGATGTCAAATTAAGTTAATTTATTTCAAGAACGACAGCCTATTTCAGTCGTTTTACTTTAATTCGAACGATAAACTGCAACGTCAGGGTAGAATTAGCAATCAGCTTTAAATGGTTAATTAATTCTGTTGATAGCCTTACTTTTTTTAGTTTCTATTTTTTTGGTTCATAAATATAAATGAATTTAACGTAAAGGGTTAATAAACTCCCCTTTCAATTTATCGATATTCGAATTAATTGAAATGGAATTTCAAACTTGCCACGTACCATCCGGCTTTGGAATGAACTCCCCTCCACGGTGTTTCCGAGCGCTATAACATGTCCTTCTTCAAACGAGGCTTGCGGAGAGTACTTAACGGTAGGCAGCGGCTTGGCTCTGCCCCTGGCATTGCCGACGTTCATGAGCAACGGTGACCACTTACCATCAGGTGGGCCGTATGCTCGTCTGCCTACAATGGCATTAAAAAAAACTTGAATAGAAGGATAGGGAATATTAGTGGTACGTAAGCTGCAAATGTCATAAAAAGATGGTCTTCCGTTATCTGCTTGTTGGCTATTGTGTACTATGCCTTAGGTAGTGAAATTGCATCGCAAATTTTTGGGTAGCCGCGTTGAAGGTCTTGATGAACATGAAGATTAAAAGTGTCAAAGCTGTGGAGTTATACGTTAAAGTTGAACCAAACATTCCTCCAGAGTAGCTTTTCCATCTGAACGTCCAGTCCCTGTACCGAAACCGAATCAGGAAAGAGCAGTAATGGTGGGTAGTGTTAGCGCACACAAGCCATCAGCCCTCTCTGCCGGCGGGTTGTCCAGAGTCTTCCTAGACGAAACCATACCTCTTCTAAATTGTACCACGTGCTTTCTCACTGGATCAGAACCATGTAGGTGTGGATTGGGAAATGGCTGCGACCTTGATGTTGATTTTGAAACAAAACCCTTAAAAGTGGTAATAATTAGCACCAAATAAATTGGCAATCTAATTTTCCTGGATGGAAGTTCCAGTCCTCGTTTCGGCTATTTTTTATCACTAACCGCAACAGTGTTTCCCTTGTAATCTAAAGGTCAGTCGGGAAAATACTACCGTGCATTTCCGGAGCGCTGATGATAAAATTTTTTTGTCGACTTGTTCCCAAATGACTTATCTACTCAAATATCTATTAAAATTCACAGTTAGATCAACCGAATGAAAAAATATTTAAATAAATACGAATATTTGGAGAGTACGGCAAGTTGTTGTACGGCAAGTTCTTAACAAAGTTTGGAAATGAACAGACCTCGAAGGAAACTTCTGGATTGAATTTTTAATTCAGTTTGAAAACATTCGATCGTTTAAGTAAGTATTGTTTTGTAGAAGATAAGTATTTTTTTTGTGTAATCCGACTTAATATGATCGGATTGCTATGGTGTATTTACCGTAGAATTACTGTGATTTCTAATTGACAACTTGGTGGTTTCCGCTAATTTCTTCTCAAACAAAATTTGTTTGACTTGACGCTGGTAAGCTATCTTAAAATTGACTAAACTTACCTCTTTCACCTTACCCTAAGTACATATATAAGGGCATTTTTTAAGACGGAATAGGTACTGCGAACTGGCTTATTTTTATCTCGAAGCAAACACGCGTTCTAGTTTGATAAGTATGTATGAGTAAGTATAAGCAAGTATGAGTAAGTACCTATATAAGTGTAAGTAAGCTTTTGTGCTTGCCATTATCGAATTCTAGGAACACATAGCCGGTCAGGCCAATCATTTGACTAAATAACGTATTATTAAATTCAACTATTTTATTAATTTCAGTTGACCCCGTGCGTCAACTGTATGGTAATCGAACGAATCTTTTTTAAAGGAAACAACGCGTCAAATAAGTGAAATTTTAAAACAACTTAAAATATACAATTAAAAGCAACAGATAGATGACATTTGCTGGTAAGCAGGGAGTCCTTACGGTAGGCAGCGGCTTGGCTCTGCCCTTGGCATTGCTGAAGTCCATGGGCGACGGTAACCACTCACCATCAGGTGGGCCGTATGCTTGTCAGCCTACAAGAGCAATAAAAAAAAGAGTCCTTTGGGTCGGCACGGGTAGGTTGCGGCATAAATGGGCAGGATGGTGGGACCATCCTGCCCATTTATGCCGCAAAGCAGTTACTGCCTTCCGGAGACTTAAAACGTATGTATGTTTTAAGATCTGTGGCGGCATGAAGATTGTTGATGTCTATAAGGTCGTTCAGCCGACTCAACAATTAAAAAAAACTATTAAAGTAATCAAACTTCAACTCATTATGTAGGAAATAATTACAGATATGTAAAATGAAAAAAAAAATATTACAGTTATTTATGTTGGAAATAATTACAGTTTGTACTGGTGGTAGGACCTTTTGTGAGTCCGCACGGGTAGGTACCACCGCCCCGCTTATTTCTGCCGTGAAGCAGTAATGCGTTTCGGTTTGAAGGGTGGGGTAGCCGTTGTAACTATACTGAGACCTTAGAACTTATATCTCAAGGTGGGTGGCGCATTTACGTTGTACATAGATATATGTACATAGATATGGACGTGTAGAAGTTTAATAACGTGGTTTAGATATACCGTCGGAACCGGAAGCCTTGCGAGGACCTGCCTATTTCTGCCGTACAGTACAGCAATACGGACTTCGTTTCCCTGCCTGCCAAGAAGCAGTAATGCGTTTCGGGTTGAAGGGTGGAGCAGTTGTTGTAACTATATTGAGATCTTAGAACTTATATCTCAAGGTAGGTGGCACATTTACGTTGTTGATGTCCATGGGCTCCAGTAACCACTTAACACCAAGTGGGCTGTGAGATCGTCCACTCATCTAAGCAATAAAAAAAATAATTGAATTGTCTCTTCTAAATAATAGCAATTATTAACTAAACGGTTTATATCTGTGCAGGTTTCGATAGTTAGGAAGTTTTAGGGGTAATATAAGATAGGGTAGCTGAATTAGGACCGATTGATTGAGGTTAAAGTTGAGCCGAACTATCACTACTCATGGAGTTACATTTTTTTTTTTTTTTTATTGCTTAGGTGGATGGAATATTATATTATAATATTACTGGGACGATTCTGATTAACGGAAGCGAATGGAATATGTGTTCAATAAACAACATGTACTTAGATAGCTTTTGTGGTGCATATAATAGTTTTTAGTCCTTGTAAATTGGTTTAAGCGTGCCAATATCGTTAGAAATTTACTAAAGACTTCTATTAGAGTAAAAGGAGCAGTTACTATTAGGGAAATTATCTGTTTATCGACAGTAAAACTCTTCAAACGGAAACGCGTTAGTACTGCACGGCAGAAATAGGCTGGGTGGTGGTATCAACCCGTGCGGGCTCATAAAACACCTTACCTTCAGTATAATTGTTCATTTTTTTATTTTTTTATTTTTATTTATTGGGTACTAACATGTTATACATCAGCACAGAACATTACAGGTATCATATACATTGATTTCACACTAAACGCTAACACAATTACAGGTACAGTGTGCATGCATTGAAAAAAAAGCGGTTCATTATATAAAAAAAAAACAAAAAAAAAACTATATATAACATTACATGAAGACCTTACATTATTACACATTTACTACCAAATACGCTATTACTTAATTGAAAAAAACTCATTGAGCAAGGCTGTAGACTTCTCGTCTAAAACTGTCAACAGTGCCAGCAAAAACGTCCAGAGAATACTTGTTATGCAAATTATTTAATTCCACAATTAGTCTGTTGAGAGGCGCGTTCTTACCAAGGTTGGTGTAGTATCTGGGAACCCTGAACACCATCAACTTCGAAGCCCTTGTCGACGTCAGCAGCACGTTAAAGTTCAGAAGAGATAAGAGATCAGGGGCATCGTATTCTTCGTTAACAAGTTTATGCAGGAACAATAGATCGAGAGTGCGTCTNTTATGCAAATTATTTAATTCCACAATTAGTCTGTTGAGAGGCGCGTTCTTACCAAGGTTGGTGTAGTATCTGGGAACCCTGAACACCATCAACTTCGAAGCCCTTGTCGACGTCAGCAGCACGTTAAAGTTCAGAAGAGATAAGAGATCAGGGGCATCGTATTCTTCGTTAACAAGTTTATGCAGGAACAATAGATCGAGAGTGCGTCTCCGCTCCGAAAGAGAGCTCATGTGGAAATACTTCAACCTCGCCGGGTAACTCTGAATGGTTCCAGCAACATTGCAGGAGAAAACAAGCAATTAATAGTTCGTTTAAGCTTCACTCCAAATTTGCTGAACTATTTTGTTGAAGCATTTTGTACTTAAAAATTTACTACATACTAATCTTTGCTTTAAATAGATGTACGTTTTATCTACTGGGTAGTATGGTTGATCTATTCTACTGTAAGGTCAATTCCCTTTTAAACTTAAATAGTTTAGTGCAATGCTTATTTAACGTTAGCACCTAAGGTATCTTTGTATATATAGACGGGTAAAAAGCCCTTTGATTTAAGCGAAATTTTTGCAACTTTACAAGAGAGCCATTTAAAGTTTAAATTTAGATTTTTTTTTCTATTTTTTTTTTTTTTTTATTGCCCTTGTAGGCAGACGAGCATACGGCCCACCTGATGGTGAGTGGTTACCGTCGTCCATGGACTCCAGCAATGCCAGGGGCAGAGCCAAGCCGCTGCCTACCGTTTAATACTCTCCACAAGCCTTTTTTCTTCAGGAATTTGAATGTGGTAAACATAATTCAAGTTCAATTGAAAATATCGAATTGGTGATACTATAAATAAATCGGTTCTTTAATTGCAAAGATAAAATTAAATGTCGGGTATTAAGCGAAATGTCGCTTATTCCAAACAGCATTTCATCCCTCGATATGAAGTATTTCAAACTGAAGAAGAATATTTTGGTATATTTGCGTATTAAAGTGTTTCGCATTGAAGAGTATAAACTGATCAATGTATGTGGCAACTGATAAGCATCGTCATGCCGCCGTTAATCCATTTTTTCGAGGCAGATACAAATGGATAGGATGAGTTAACCTAAATTTCTGTAGTAAAAATCTAACAACGGATTTATTGATTCTTAGTTACAGTTATACCGGTTGTTTTTGTTACAAAGCATTAATGTGTTTCGGTTTGAGCTTTTTGTCGTTTTATAATAACTAAAATTGAGACTACGACCTCATGACTCAAAGTGGGTGACGACCATTTTTAATTTATATGGCCGTCCGTATAAGTTAAAAACGGCCCGTGCTGCTCTCTGTTCATTTATATTTTAAAAAAACAGTTATGCTTTCTAACCGATAAATATTTCCTTCTTCATACTCAAAATCACTTTATATATTATTCTCACGAGAGAGATTCATCGTAAGAAATATGTATGTATATCGTCAAAAGATAATACGACATCCCAGAGATTACGCATCTGACAAAAGCCAATTTCACCTTACGGAATATATTGGTTTCTTTGAGCAGGTAAACAGAAAAAAAATGAGCGCTTTCGATCATGAAATCTGAATACAGTACAGTAGATAAGTTTTATTTGTTTCTGTGTTGCTTAGTCCGAGTTTACCAAGAATGGAAATTACTTGTGTTCAGCGAGTTAGCCTAACCTTACAACTTAATAAAATATGTATAGCAAGGTTGGGTTTTTTATTATTATTTTTTATTGCCTTTGTAGGCAGACGAGCATACGGCCCACCTGATGGTGAGTGGTTACCGTCGCCCATGGACTTCAGCAATGCCAAGGGCAGAGCCAAGCCGCTGCCTACCGCTAAGGTTTCAATGTTAAACAGATTTTTTCCGTATCGGCAGACTTAATGCCTAACGAATATTGTATGTAGGTACTAGCAATAACGGGTGATGCAGAAAATACCATATTAGGTGCAAATTAAAAGAAAAAGATGTGTTATAAAAATATCACTCTTTAATATACGAGTAAATAAGTACGCAAAATATATATTTATTTCAGGATAAGTACTGTTAAAAAAATCCGCTTTAGGATATAAATAAATACTAATTAGATAATATCAATAAGGATGTGATATACCAAAGTAATGGCATATCGCGTAATAAAGAGTACATAATGGTTACTCAAAGTAAATATTACATGAGTTCATAGCACGCCGGACTACAGAATAAATCTATTACTATACCTACGTGGAGACGAATGCGGCCTTCATTCTACCTAAAACTTGCCTTAGTCTTGTAATTTACCTCGGAGGTATGAAACTAATTAAAAACTTTTTTAATTACTTAGACGCACGTTTCGAGAGATTAACTGCCATGAGCAAAATATTACCCTCACTTAATTCTTTGAGGACAGTCGATTCGTCATCTAGGGGTGGTTAATCGATTAAAAGCTTATATATATTTACTATGGGGCTGTAAAAACGAGATCCACAATGTTTTAGGCGCGACAAACAAGGATATAACAAACCTGAGACATAAATTGTTTAATTGAAATTACTGAAATTAGCTAAAAATGATGGCACATACACGTTCTGACTTCAATACACCCTGCCACTTGTTCAGGTTTTGTTCAATCCTTATTGAGTCGATTCAGGGATTAAATATACAATTAACTACAAATTCAAACTCAATTCTCAATATTATTATTTTTTTTTCATATCGATGCCTGTCGGAATACAAATTCAAAATAAAACAAGAAAATCGTCAGATACCAGGGAATGCTGCGTCTGGCAATTTCCTAATGGGTTCTTTTCAACTTTACAAACTTGTAACGACTAAATATTATCTAATATATAAAATTCTCGTGTCACAGTTTTCGTTGCCATACTCCTCCGAAACGGCTTGACCGATTTTGATGAATTTTTTTGTGATTATCCGGTATCTATGAGAATCAGCCAACATCTATTTTTCATCCCCCTAAATGTTAAGGGTGGTCCACCCCAAATTTTATTTGTTATTTTTTAGACAAAAATTTTTGTTTTTATTTTTTTATGATACGGCATACAAAAATACATACAACCCTAATTTTTCACCTCTCTACGATCAACCCTTATTTTTATTTGCTAATTAAAAACTGTAAAATTTTTTGCGAGAATTTTGTTTTTATTTTTCCATGACGTAGAATAAAAACATTCATATTACTCTGAAATTTTCACCCCTCTACGATCAACCCCTATTTTTTATTTGTTAATTATAAAGTTTAATTTTTTTGGCAAGATTTTCATTTTTATTTTTATTTTGTCATGAATTAAAATAAAAAATCTGATGTTACTCTAAATTTTTCATCCCTCTATGATCAACCCCTATTTTTTATTTGTTAATTATAAACTTTAATTTTTTTGGCAAGTTTTTTATTTTGTTTTGTCATGACTTAAAATAAAAAAAATCACATTACTCTCAATTTTCACTCTTATACGATCAACCCCTATTTTTCCATCCCGATTAATATTTTTTTTATTCTATGCACAGATCGGCAATAGGGTTGCAAGATGGCAATCAAATATTATAATTGTAGGACGATAAATTCTTATTCAGAGTTTATAATTTCAAGTTCCTTTAATTATGTTTTTTTTTAAATTGAATTTGATCTCCCGCCCTCGCCGGTCTACTACTAATCAACTATCAATCGATCCCCGCCAGGAGTCACCACTCATCCAGCAAACATCACGTAGTAGGGATGAGGACGAAGCCGGTCTCCTGTCTTACTTACTCACTATACATCATAGATTATACACTTAATATATTTGAGAGCTATACAATACTATACATTTTTCAGCCATGTTTTTTTGGTTTTATTTGTGTATCAATAGTATGTTCAGTAGGTCTGAGAATCGGCTACTATCTATTTTTCATACCCCTAAGTGAAACGGGTTGTCCACCCCAAACATTTATTTTTTATTTTTATTTTTTGGATATATTTTTTTTGTTTATAATGAGGTATTATGTGGTTAAATGAGGTTTTTTTTTCTACAGTAGAATTTCCCTAGAAATCTTATTTAAGGCAACACAACGTTTGCCGGGTCAGCTAGTTGTACCTATAAAAGTCACGTTCAAGTGTACATACATACATATATAAAATATATAATTTGACGTGTGTATATGTTTCGTAGAGACCTGCTTGCAAAGCCGGGGGGCGGATATGACTAGTTTTTGTATGGATGCCAAATTTTATGTAATGATACGATTATATTTTGGATGTCGTCAAAATTTATGATGCTCCAAACCATATACTCGTATTCAAAGTGTAGAAATGAGTAGAGTTGTTCGTTTAAAACCTTTTTATTAACTGATGAGGATGATAAGGCGAACTCATAAAAATGTAGTGGAACAACAGCAAGAAGAAGTAATAGGCAATACAGTCCATGATGACCTGGAGCTTGACTCAGTCAGTAAGTATTTACAGTCGGCATCATTGCGCCACTTTGAGAAGGCGGCATGACTCGAAAACCCTTTTGTTGTGGCCGCCGGAAATTACATACCCGATCTTGTGGACCGAATGGTGAGCAGTCAACATCGCCTTAAACACGTAATTACGGATCCTCCCGATCCATTAACGGTGCTTTTAGGTACCTCAAGCACCGGTTACCGTCCTCGCCGATCCCGTGGCTTGCGACGAAGGGCTTGACGAATAAATTAACCCATAGACAGAGCCCACAGAGTTTCTTGCCGGATCTTCTCAGTGGTTCGCGTTTCCGATCCAGTGGTAGATTCTGCGAAGGACTGCTCTTGTTAGGGCCAGTGTTAGCAACACTCCGGTTTGAGCCCCGTGAGCTCACCTACACGTCAAGGAGAAGCTAAAATAGCCTCTCAAGGCTATCAGCATAGGTAGGAAAAAAAGGGCAGTACAGTATACCTTGTTTTTCTGCTCGGTTGGTGAATATTCCGCGGTGTTTCCGCGCCTAAGGGGGCGTGCGGTACATGTGGGACTTAGTGCTCCACCGTCCGACTCGCGATCCTCGCTCGTGTCCGAGCCCGGGCTTAGGAACAACATAGCATACGTTTGTACTCGAGATTGAAACTCAGACCTTCGGTTTAGGTATTTGAATCGAACAATAGATGAGTGACTACTAACAGATTCTGAATCATGTACGAAAGATTCAGAATCAATGAAAAAATGTAGAATGAAGGAATGTAGAACCTGTTGAGTTTGTATAGTCTATCTTATTAGTATAATTTGTGTCATTGCATTTTCCCTCCATTATTGCTGTAAAACTTCTACCAATAGTTTGTGTCTCATTATAGTAAATTTTTTTATAAATTCTTATCCAAGCTATTATTTACGTACGACAAAGTGGGTAACAAGCACAATCTATAAAACTATGTGCGATAGATTTCGAATTTCACACTGTAATTATTTTTATTAATGACTTAAGATTGTATTTTCTCTTGTGTTGGAAGTGCCCGAATTACATGTGTATCTGTTTAAACAAGGAATTGAAAATTAATCCCTAGACTCCGAAAATCAAATATATTTAAAGAATGTACTACGACCGGGCAGAACTCCCAAAAACTAAAGCGTCCGAACTCGGTCAAAATTTGAAAATCTTATAACGTATCTGAACTCAGACCGAGTGCTATTGGAAATTTTTTCCATTACTGCACCGTCCTTCCATAGCTTAAAATGTATTTATCATGTTATAAAATTAGTCTGAAAGACTTTTCTGTTCTCTATTATTACATATTACTGTGAAATTGAATTTAGTACATTGTGAGTTTGTAAACGTTCACGAACTATCCAGAGAGATATTAAACACTCAAAACGCTAACTGGCAAGTTATTAGTAGGCGTATGTTGAGCCCGCATGTGTGGCTTCCACCATCCTGCCCATTTCGCCGCGAAGCAATTATATATTACGGTCTAAAAGATTGAACATCCGTTATACAATACCATAAAGACATTTTATTGTTTGTACCTGAACATATTCGATATCCGGTATCCCATCAAGTGGGTCAGTTCACCCGTGTATGCAGTAAATTTAATTTTTTAGGTTGAATCCATGCTAACTTCGTTATTTAGTCTTGTTCATATTTATAATTTTATGAGGGAAAGGTCCGTTAACATTTAGAGGCCTGCTCAATATATTTAAGTAGTCGTTTTAATATGAATAGTGTTGTTATATGTATAAAATTAAAGAATTCTGTGAAGTTGTTTTCAATTGTTTATTAAATATTATTGCATTGCAAATAAATTATTTGTAGTTTAGTTTGTAATGTAATTTAAATTTTTCGTCGTGAATATACTAGAAAAGACATTGCCAGCTACAGTAATTTTATATGAGCACTAGCGACCCGCCCTCGCTTCGCTTCGGATACATTAAAACACACATGAAACCAAAAAAAAAAATTAAAAAAAAATTAAAAAAAAGTAGCCTATGTTCATCAGGGACAATGTCGGCTTCTTATGGAAAAATAATTTTTCAAATCGGTCCAGTAGCTTCGGAGCCTATTCGAAACAAACAAACAAACAAATCTTTCCTCTTTATAATATTAGTATAGATTCCATACGTCTAATCATCAAACAAAGGACGGCTAAAACTATAGATGTTAGTGATGTGCATTTACAATTTTAATCAATCAATTCAAAAAGGTCATTTATCTATATAAAAAAATAAAACCATTATGAAAAATAATCGTTACATAAACCAAAATTACTAGTTCCGAGTTCGAGGGAAACACAATAGGAAGCGAATTTTTGATTGGATTTCATTATAATGAAAAGAAGACAAATGTTGTTATCATCTGATGTCAGGCACGTTTGATTGATTTGAATTCCATTATGTTCGACGCCTCCAACGAGTAAAATGGGAAGCANAAAAAAATAAAACCATTATGAAAAATAATCGTTACATAAACCAAAATTACTAGTTCCGAGTTCGAGGGAAACACAATAGGAAGCGAATTTTTGATTGGATTTCATTATAATGAAAAGAAGACAAATGTTGTTATCATCTGATGTCAGGCACGTTTGATTGATTTGAATTCCATTATGTTCGACGCCTCCAACGAGTAAAATGGGAAGCAGAAATTTTCGATTTTAGCCAAAAATACCCGGGTAGTTTGTCATGTTCATACGTTTTATTTCTTTTTATTGCCCTTGTAGACAGACGAGCGCACGGCCCTCCTGATGGTGAGTGGTTACCGTTGCCCATAGACATTAACAATGCCAGAGATAGAGCCAACCTGCCGCCTACCGTTATATGATTTAATCGACCATTTATATCAACCCAAGGTGATTTCAAAGTACCGATTTTTACATTTTGCTAAAATCTATTTATTTTATTTATCCGTTTGAGATTGGAACGTAATATTTTCCTATCCTGAATAAAAATGCAAAGGACATTATATATTATGTAAATCTGTGTTTATTTGTTTCTGATTCGATATAAAAATTAGTGTGCGTTAATTCTTTCAATTTCTATAATTTAATGCGTAATTTTTCTTACTCAGAACTGTCATTATATATTTTTTAAAGTTTTTTGAATAAAATTTTAAACCACTCTGTTCGTTTCTCTACCTTCTCTACTCTCCCTTTTCCTCGCGTCGCTTTCCTCATTACCGAGGTAACGATATGTCCAAAGAACTCCAGTACTCTGTGAAGGCATATGGTAGAAAGTCGCCACTTCGATAAAGCGGCACGACACCGTCTCATCGTAGCCGCCGGTAACTACATTCCCGATCCAGCGGACAGAATAGAAAGCAGTCGACGTCGCCCCAAACACGTCATTTGGGATCCTCCCGATCCACTAACGGTGCTTTTAGGTACCTCAAGCAGCGGTCAGCGTTCTCGTCGAACCCGTCGATCAACGAGTAAATTAGCGCTCAGACACAGCCCACAGAGTTTCTCGCCGGATCTTCTCAGTGGGTCGCGTTTCCGATCCGGTGGTAGGTTCTGTGAACTACGGCTCTTGCTAGGGTTCTTGTTAGCAACGTCGTCAGGTTTGAGCCCCGTGATCTCACCTACTGGTTAAGGTTACGCTGATATAGCCTCTCAAGGCTCTCAGCTTAGGTAGGAAAAAAAAGGTAGAAAGTCTAGTTTTAATGTTAAGTTGCTTGTTACAAGCAACTTAACATTAGCATCTGCAGCAATTTCCTCCAGCACCTCATTTCGAATGCTTCTATAAGGTCTCTGTCGACCTTTTACAGCGTCTAGGTCTCCGCTCCGTAGCTGAATATGGAGAAAACCAAAACCAATGAATTCACCAACTTGATTTTCGTTTTCCACGAAATGTTTTGATCTCTCCATATCTTATGCAGATGAGACACTGTATTTTTGCCATCTCTATACGTCTCTTTATTTTTTTTTCATATGACCCGGAGTTATTAATGTTAAAAATCGGTCACAATGTCAAAGCTCAACGTTTCCGTTAGTTCAAGTCTCTTGTTCTCTATTGGTCCAAATTCAAAATAAAAAAATAAAAAAGCGTTTCGTCACATTTACGGAGATATTCGTGAATACAAATGTGTTAGGTACATATTACTTAGAAGGTTATGGCGCTTCGCATGGCGAGGCTCAATAAAATAATACAAATCATGATGCGCATGCAGTGTGACGTCAAGCCCCACGTTTATTTACAAACACTACACAAGCGCAACGTGTGAATGTGTTGAACGCGAGCTACATGGTAGGCGGAGTGAGGGGTGAAAGGTTTTTTTCGTTACGGAATTTCATGATTCCGCTCTCAAGCCGCGCTCAAGGCCCGCGATAAAATCTATGCAATAGCTTAAATAAACCAATTAAAATATATTGTTATTAAATACATTTAATCAAAAAGCCTTGAGGTGTCCGTGACCATGGTGAAATTTCAATCATTGAACTAATAGCAGTCAGAATAAATAAACAATAGTGTTATTAAATAACATTACTAGCGCCGACAGTGTTATGAGTCGACCTCATGAAAAAAACTGACATTTGATGCCAAATTGTCTCAGCAATATCAGGATACAATTGAATTTTCGATCTTTTCCGATTTTAGAACACTTGGTAACACTAAATAAGTTGAATTTTGTCAGTAGGCATTAGTTACTTACGTTTGTCTTCTGGCGTTGTTTCTTGTGGTTGTTATATTAGACAAACTGTTTACCCTCATTTTACATAATTTATGAGGGACCAGATTCGGACAAGGTTCGTGGTTAGCAGACGGATTTGAAGCAGGTGTGCACATTTCATTAAATGGAAACAATGTGTACCATCCTTCGGATATACGTTCTGTTTGTAGGTAATCAGTCTCATTTTTTTACAAATTTGTTATCTTATTGCAACAATTAAATTTCAAAATTATTATGACTATCACATGTACTCTGTCCTTTTTTTTTTAAATTCATCGATGGCTTAATGATCTCACGGTCGCAGTTTAAGTGATTATAAGAGCCCATAGATATATCTTCGTGAATACCGTCAAACACCTATAGACATGCAGTTTCAATTATACACTATAACGACTGTGGCACCCTTCAAACTGAAACGCATGCTGCCTCACGATAGAAATATACAGGACTATAGCCCACTCGAATTCACTATACGTCACATCTGCAGTAATTATATAAATTATATATGCCAGTTTGATTTCTATTACAAGATGTTGTTTTCCCTTATTTATCATGTCTTCATGTATTAAGTACGTATTTCATTTGAAAAATTAAAAAATATTTAATTAAAATTATTTAAAAAACTGGCACAGTTGTATTATTTCGATACTAGTAAATAGAGTGCCTTATCCACTAGGGTGCGACGATGTCAGACAGATTTTATCACGACCATATTTTGGTTCTGGTTCTAATAAGAGTCCTACGATTTTTTTACATTAGTTCGGTTTCCTTTCTTATTAAATACTAGCTGACCCGGCAGACTTCGTAGTGCCTCCAAATAAAAATAAAAGACCTAAACTTTTGTATAAAACAAACTTAAAACAAACAAAAGGAATCCGTCTGACGGGGGACACATCAATGGAAAAACAAAATTGTTATTTTTATCTAATTCCGAGTATTTTCATATTTTTCTACCTTTTAAACCTTCTCTAGACTTTCGCAAATAATTCAACACCAAAATTAGCCAAATCGGTCCAGCCGTTCTCAAGCTTTAGCGAGACTAACGAACAACAATTCATTTTTATATAGACAGATGACTGGAATGTTTTTAATATCTTGAATGACTTCCTAGTTCAAAGTTTGCTTGAAGGTAGCTATAGCTTTAGAGCCCCTTTACCATTTACATTTTAATTACAATCGATTGTTCTAAAACTATTCCGGTTACTATTCTGAGCTATTAAGAATCTCGCAACCATTGAACTAGTTCGAAGGAAGTTTCGATTAAAATAATGATAGTAACTACTCTGAATGGGTTTAAGTTAGACACCTGGTACTGAGCGATTGTGTTTGGAAACAATTTCATTAAACGGAGCAACTGTTGTTTAAGGTTTTATTGAAGGTTATTATTGAATAGCGTTTTGGCGAGAAGAGTCCCTTTCATGTAAATTACTTGCAGATTTTCGCTTAATGAAAACGTTCATCTACTAAGTACATATTTACTAAATTTGCTTAAAAATCCATTAAGCCAATTGGAACAAATTTGTTTGTTGTATTTGCACCAGAAGGTTGACTTGTCATATCGTTCTGGAAATGTGTAAACTTACTTTAAGATAGGCAGAAGTTTGACTCTGTCCATTGTAAATATTGATGCACCCTATACTTATGTACATATATTTTAACATTATCTACCACCATTTGCATGTTTTTTCGTTCTTCTTTTATTTTTAACAATTCGAATGATACCATTTCGGTAGTTACTAATGTAAAATATTTCATTACTATATTGTCATTGTACACTGTTTCTATTATTAAGTATTGGTATCTATAACGACACTTTTATGAAGTGTTGTCTTTACTGAATGAAACAACAAACCAATCTCACTAAATCATTTAGTTATTATAAATATAAAAGCACGTGAACTAAGTTTAACTTTATTATCTACTTTTTTATTAAGTTCAGCCACCGAACCTTTATTTAGGCTTCATTTTCTTTTATATTTTGAGCAATTAAATGGTATAATAGAAGTCGGGCGGTCCCTAGAGGAATATTAATTGGAGGGTATATTAATTGTACACCCTCTTATAACAGGGCATTGGAATTATTCAATGTCTCAGCCTGTTATTCTTGTACATTTTTTTAATCCCTCATAAATGGTAGGAAACTTAATTAAGAATTTAAAGAAAATATTTACCTACTCAAAACAATTACTAAAATATATTTATTGCTGCGAGTAAAAGAATATGCAATGATTTTAATCTAAATCTAGCTTTATTAGCCAGCCAGCCTTCTAGTCAGAGTTACAGATCACAAAATATCGATCAATTTCCAAGATTAAATAAGCACACTATTCCACTATTTACTAAATACTACTTTTTTGAACTTTTATTTCACTTCCGACCGGATCGGTTATAAGTCCATGGGTAGGTTATAAGTGCATGGGTAGGTTATAAGCGCATGGGTAGGTACCATCACCCAGTCGATTTCTGCCGTGAAGCAGTAATGCGTTTTGGTTTGAAGGGTGGTGCAGCCGTTGTACCTACTGTAAAAACTGAGACCTTAGAACTCGTGTCTCGAGGTGGGTGGCGGCATTTAGGTTGTAGATATGTATGGACTCCAGCTATCGTGACGAATAAATAGGTTAACTGTGTAGCTGCTACTGTCTTTGATATATTGCATTATAACTGCTTTTTCTTATTTCTTCCAATTCATACCTCTATACTTACCGATTCTAAGTCTATCCTTTTCAAGGAGGGTTGATGTTACGAGTCGATTGATAATTAATAAACCTTGTGTCTAGCGTAAATAATGGGAAAACGGAGAGAAAAACAAAAGAATATTGGTTGTCGGACTGAACTACATGCCACATCATCGGCATAATTGGTTGGACGAAAACCGGAGTAAGTTGGGTTACGCGGCTTTCATTATCGATCAACTCTAGCTGAACCATGATGCGTAGACTGCAAAGTAGTTCTTATTAAAATTCTGTAAGCCCACATCTATAAAAAGTGCACTGAAATGCTCAGCGTTCAATCTGTATCCCTCACTTTCAAATCTAATTTTGCGAAAAGTAAAAACCAGCAATTGAAATGGTCATTTCGAATTATATCTAATCTTAACCGCAACACAGATTAGGAGCTGACCTGTTTCTGCACGATAGAATGCGGTGTGCGGGCAAACTGTCATTTCCGCTGAGCTTGTTTCGTTATATGAGATAAGTTTCAGCATAAAGGAAATATTTTCTTTTATGAAATATAAGGCCGTTCAAACTGTTGTTCATTAGATGAGGTGAAAGTTCGAAAGTGAAATAATACCTGTGAAAATAGTTTGAACGGATTTTTTTACTATTTTCATCATCATGTCTCTCTCACCAGTTGTTTCACCAGCTGATAAGTGAGTGCAAGAGTTGACAGAGAGAAACGTGCTTGACAATATTAATTGAGTGCCCAATGTTTAATGCAGAAAGACATACCGCTGCCTTGCCTATGTGTTTGACTGTTTAAATAATAATGTAAAATATACTTTAAAATTCCTGAAAATTACAGATTACCATAGATTAATTTAATTATAAGGTTACAGTGGTCGTTAATGACCGTTGCTGTTAAGAAGCGACCTTAAATAAATAATTAAAAAAAACCGTTTAAACACCTAACACACAAATAGCGATAGAAACCGAGAGAATGATGGTATCTGAATAACTAGGCTTGGGAGGCAGACGAGCGAAAAGACGGGTTGAAGATTTTGGGAACGAAAAGATAACTGCGGTGAGGATACAGTTAATACGGGTTAGTTAGGGAATGTAATAACAGTAGCTAGCGTTCGCCGGGGACGTACAGCTGTATCCCCTGATGTTGACCTCATCAATATAACATAAATAAAAATAATTGGAGACACATATTCTCAATCTACACTATTGCAGTCCACGTTAATATCACACAGTTAATTTCACAGAGCTTATAAAAGTAACTAAAAAAATGTTTGGTATTTTTCAAATTCTTGTTAAAATGTAAGTAATTATATTTCAAATCGGAAATCAAAGGACGCTTCTAATGTCATGTGTCAGTGACAGCTGCGGGATGTCAACTCCAGCACCGGACGAGACTAGCTCGGGAAATGGCCTAGCTAATTTCGGTTGAATTCGAACGTCCTTAATCTGTGCGAGTCGTGAAATTGACAGTATCGCTGATATCACGGCTCGATCAATAACTAATTTTAATTTAGATAAAACAGTCAAAAACAACGATATAACGCGATGTGATTGCTATAAAATTGTCGAGTTATAAGATTTTATTTAGTGCTATAAATATTAGCCTACGCCAATGGGTGAAATTTGAGGATAGTCACTTGCATCCTCGTCTCGTCATTCGTTCACGTCGATCCCGTCGCTCGCGACGTAGGGTTCGGCGAGTTAACTAACCCATAGACACAGCCCACTGAGTTTCTCACCGGATCTTCTCAGTGGGTCGCGTTTTCGATCCGGTGGTAGATTCTGCGAAGCACAGCTCTTACTACGGCCAGTGTTAGCAACACTTCCGGTTTTTGCCCCGTGAGCTCACCTAGACGTTAGGGTGAAGCTGAAATAGCCTCTTCAGGCTATCAGCATAGGTAGTAAATAACTTAGATATTTTTTTTAAAACTATATTTGGATTTTTTATTGGCAACACTAAAAAATTTCTTTCCATACCTTAAATAAAGAAAAAAAGTCGGTTGAAAAACAGAAAATAAAATAGTACCTAACAGTCTTACCTTTGGCTATTTATTTATAGGTAATGAAATCTAAATTAATATTAATATTACACGAAGACAGTAAATTTATTGGCTATTTCAATTTAAGTAACATCCTTTATAATTAATAGTTAGAATGTTTTGTTAATGGTGTCCGATTTCCTATTGTTTCAACGGTAAAGGACAGACGTTTCAATCATTGTAAACATAACACTGAAATTAATCAGTTTTTAATTAATTAACGATAAACATAAACATACTTCGATTTAATTAATTTAAAAAAAGGTTTTGTTACGTTTTACAAAGGGTATATTTTATTAAAGCAGAAAGAAAAATAAATTACAGACTCACGTGCTTCTTTGTAAATCATTTGTAACCTCAATTTCATGAATATTTCGGCAACGAATTGAAATTAAATCTTTGTTAATAAAAAAACTCTTGTTTTAAAATTTATTTTAAAATGATTTATTAAGTTTATTTTGAAATGTCAATGCAATTTATTCCTCGCGATTCATTTTATTTTATCATTAGTTGTAAAAAAATAATGAAAATGTTTATATGGATTAACTATTTCAGGAAAGATGTACATATTTAGTATTTCAATGAAAGAAATACACGAAATGATTTAAAGTCTTTCATTCATCGAATACTAGTTACGGTTCAACGTAGAAAACCGTAAATTATCCGAAAAGTCGAAATAATAAAATCAAAACAATAAATACGCTGTAAAATTAGTCTCGACTCGCAAAAGCTGTCGACAATAAATAAATACAACATGAATACATTTCAAAATTTCATTTTAGTTAATTTCATTCTGCAGTCAATCGTTTTTATGATGTAATCAAAACAGTTTGAGTTCCTGATGATATGATTAATACGGTTTTATTAGCTTCAGATCTATGTATGTATGTTTGTAACAGAATCTTTGAACATGATCTTGACCCCCCTTCAAAACGTCGGATTAACTCGAAATTTGGTATACTTATTAAAGACCGATGACAATTCAATATTCAAAAAAAAAAATAAAAAAATTTAAATTCAACTAAAAAATGAAAAATAAATAATAGTTTAAAAAAACTAACAAAATACGCTTTTATAGAAAATCCAACCAAAAAATAGAAAATAAATTTTATTTAAATTTTATTAAAATTTATTTTACAAACGCAATTAAGCCCCTAAAAGCATAATATGGCATTATTTGTCATAAAGTAAAGTTTTCAGAGAGCCCGCCCAACTCAAAATACTGAAAAGACATTCAATATTATCGTATTCGAATGTTGTAGACTTGAAAGCAATCCTGGCCTTAACGACCCGTTACAGTCTTCCAGTCCGTTTGTTTCGCAAAGTACACACTTTCTCACAGTCCGCTGTCCACATCCACATCATAAAAACGGAGCTACGTGAAGAAAAAAATATCCACAAATCGTATTTATCGCTAACGTCTCAGACTTTATGAACCATCATAATTTTATGCGTCATAATCTCTGCGAACTTTGATTAAAAGAACTATATCCATAAAGCGGGTTTTATTTCGATTGATTTGCATTTTATGACTATTTTGTTTTATACCTTAATGATACATAAGATGATGCCAATTTCGAAGCATCACTATGTTCAGATATCAATACGAACCCTAGATATGAATAAAGAAATTTTACCAGAGCTATAGATTTTATTATGTAGAATCCTCTGTCGATGATCGAGCCTAGATATTTTTTAGTACTCAATACTTTGAACTAATAATTATTTAAATCTTATGACTATTTTTATCGAAGTTTGTATTACGGTAATAAGTTACCAAGCACAGGGAAAACTGATGAAGTTAAAAACGGAAGTTTGTAGCACGGTGTTATTACATACATCAACGTGGATGTCGTTCGTGGAAATAATGAAAAAAAAAATATTAAAAAAATACATTACTTTAATTCACAACCATTCAATTCAGTTTGTGGCGGTAACTTAAGATACTAGCCGTACTCGTCCGCTTCGCTGGGCATTTAAAATTAACATTATTATTTATTGTCATTATTATTAGGGAGTCCAACACTCATATAAATATTAGCTTATCCATTAAGTACTGCCGACCGAGAGGGCTGGTGGTCGTGGCGCCGACGACCGCCGGTCCGGCGTCCCGAGGGGGAGAGTGATGGGTGAGATGTGCTCCGCACTAAACGCTTCACTTTCCCCCTCTGCCTCTTCATGAGTTCTGTCTCATGCGAGGTTTGGACGTTGGTTGTTGAGCGACAGGAGGTTTTAGTCAGTTCGACTCTGACATGCCCCGCCCTCCATCCCCAGTGGAGGGCGGAAGTCGGGCGATTTCCTACTGACCAAAAAAATAAAATAATCCATTAAGTACATGTATTTTCTACATGGATACCAAGTTTCAAGCCAATCGAATACATGATTCAGTAGTTATAACGAAACATCCGTAAAAACCACTGTAGATTTATGTATTAGTATAGATTTGACAGACAACTACATTTTCAAGATAAGTTTAAATATATACGAGTTCTGAACAATAGCATTCAGACCGTTCGTCGGTCTACTGAGTAAATTCAGGGGCTCGGTGGAAGATTTTCCCTTTGTCTATCTCCAGAAGTTTAAGTACACAAAAACCAAGTATTTACCTGTTCCAGGCAGTAATTTATCTCTAATTACGAACCAATTTAGTTGCTCGTTAAGCATTCCAGCTCAATTAGTAACTCCAGCATCAGATTACACACTCATCGTGTTGCAACTTTATTTTTAGCTGTTAGAAATAGCGTAGTTTCGAGTTTTATGGAAGTTGCTGATTTGTTTAGCGGTTTGTGTAAATATTGTGTGCGTAAATAGGCTTCAGATTTTTTTAACTAATTACTCGCTACAGTCGCTACTTCCTCAAACGTAGTATACTAAGCGTAAATGTGATATTCACTATTCATTAATTAATATGATGACAGGAGTAAAAGTACCTCTACCTATACTTTTGAATTCCAGGAAATACTTTTTTTTTATTGCCCTTGTAGGCAGACGAGCATACGGCCCACCTGATGGTGAGTGGTTACCGTCGCCCATGGACTTCAGCAATGCCAGGGGCAGAGCCAAGCCGCTGCCTACCGCTTAATACTCTCCACAAGCCTCTTTTAAAGAAGGATATGTCATAGCGCTCGGGAAACACAATGCGTGTATTAGTTGGAAAAAAAAACTTTTATAATATATTTAAGATATAAGTTTGGTAATTATATTGATCTATCAATCAAAATCCTTTGTGTATGTATTAAAAAAAAAGTACATAAATAAACATACAAACATACATAACGACTTTATTTTTTTTTGATAATTCGTATATCAATTTTTGAGAAAAAATTGTAGGTATACTTACTCGTTTATTTTTCGTACTTTGTGAGACGAATACACAAATATAGTTTTAAAACATTTTAGTACTTTTAATACATAATTTGAATAAATTAGTCTAAGGTTCGGGCACTATTGTCACTTAAAGGAGGATTAACTTTTTCAATCAAATTTCGTCTCCTAAAGCGTTGCATCCAAAGTAATCTCGTTTTAGCGTTACCGAACACCCAAAAAATTATCGAAAAGGGACAGTGATACATCAAAAATATATTTCCAATTAACAAAACATACGTTGATAAACTATATCGATAAAGAACTATGACGTAGGCTATTTTATAGCCGTCCAGTATTAACTGCTGTACACAAAACATACAAATCAACAAGATCATAACAAAAACAATCCTAGAATTTTTCCCGGCACTGTTTTTGTTGGTTTTCATAACAGATCTCAGTATTATTATCAATAGCACTGCGGTACCTATTAAAACAGGCCATTTTACCAACAATATATACATATAGAAATACTGAAAGTCACTATCGTTTTGTAAATAGAATAGACAATACAGTATCACTGATACGATCCCGGGCAAAATCCAAGTTAACAACGACACTTTTATTATATTCGGTTTTTCAATAGCAAACACTTTCACTAAACTATCGTACATTTGCTTCGTGAAGACGAACATCCAGGAAATGAGAGTCCCTTCCGTGTAAACCATGGAGAATTGGTCGAGATAAATGATGCAGTCATGTCTCACGCAGAATCCAAACACCCTCTTGACGTCGTAGAAATATCTAACGAAAGTATAAATAAATCTTGCTATCATGAATTGAATGAGGAGTTGATTTTTATAGCTTTCCCTCCATTCTTTGAAGAGAATGGCCGTTAATATTAGTAAAATTACCGTCGTGGCCGATAGCAGTATGCCAGCGGTGCTAAGAGAAAACGTAAAAGCGGTGAAGAGATTACTGTCATTTGTAGGTGGTAACACGTTCGTCCCTTGTTCTACTTCTAGAACGTTCATTGTATTTTGAAGAATTGTTTGTGTTATCTCTATTATTTTTTGTTATCTCTCAAATCTCTTGATTTTTTTCTTCATATTTTAGAACTTGCTGGCCGTCGATCCATTGCTTATTCGCGTAAAATTTCACAATAATAAGGAAACATTCAATATTAATATAATAATCTCACAAAAACATATAATTAAACACGTCTATTATTTGCTACATTTATAATTGACTGAAAATAATTCAGTGACTAGAGATTAATGGCCGACAAAATATAGTGTTATCGTAAACTGATTAATTAGATTGCGATAATGAGCTTAGGTATTCCCAGATATTGTGGTTATTTTTAATAAGAGTTAATGGTCCACCCATTCTTAAGTACGTTAGGTAGGTCACAACTTAAATACCACCACCCACCTTAATACACGAAGCTCGATCTCTTTCTCGAAGTTTTAATTATTATTGTATTGTAATATCGATGGGATGCATCTTTTTGTTTAGTTGGAATAGTCATTAGTGCCGCCATGTGCAGACTCATAGCATGTTTTGAAAAAATATACTAGTTTCAGGATATATATTTATATTTAAAAAAAACAGTTATTGTTAAATACATGATAGCTGTTTTAGACGTAGCTTATCTGGAATTTGTTTTATAATTACTGTTAAATTGTTATCTACATAGATAAATTCGTTATTCAAAGACTGGATTAGACTGTTTTTCAAAAATGAATAATAAATACCCATTCATTTTATACTGTCGTACAATTTGAAACGCATCTAGTTTTAGACTTACTGGCTAGCTATTTATTATATAACTTTGCTTCACTGCAGCAAGTTAAATGGCAAATTAAAGTCTCAATATTTCATTTACATGAAATTCCATGATTCCACCTGAACAGATTAAATGTTGCTGCTGTTTTAGACTGTTCATTATTATTTTGAAACATTTTACTCTGATAGTGTATACGCATGTACCACCACTCTGCCTATTTCTTTTTTCTTACTGGCTGCTGGTCAGTGTCTTAAATTGTACTACAAGAACTACGGTAAGCGGCGGCTTCGTTTTGCCCCTAGCATTGCTGCAGTCCATGGGCCACGGTACCTACTCACCATCAGGTGGTACGAACAACTGGTGGTAGGACCTCTTGTTAGTCCGCATGGGTAGGTACCACCACCCTGCCTATTTCTGCCGTGAAGCAGTAATGCGTTTCGGTTTGAAGGGTGGGGTAGCCGTTGTAACTCTACTGAGAACTTATGACTCATATCTCAAAGTCGAGTGGCTGCATTTACGTTGTAGACGTCTATGGGCTCCAGTAACCACTTAATACCAGGTGTGGTCGTCCACCTATCTAAGCAACAAAAAAAAACAATTATTTTACTACAATAAGCAAAACACATTGTGTATTTATGATTTTATTTATTTCAATATGTGCAAGATTGTATGTATAATTTCAAAAATTTAACATACATAGTATGTGTCAAGATAAAAATGTCATATAGCTTTAGTGCAGATTTATTATTTTTAGGCTTTAGTATAGATACCTTGATATAATTAATTTACCACAAAACAAAATTAAATGTTTGGTGTGTTTCGTAAATCATTCGTAGCATATTATTAAAAAAATTAAAACGTGTTTGATTTACGGTAACTGAAATTAAAAACGATTTTCAATTAATTTCTGTGTAAATAAATCAATTTTTACGGTTTAATCTTGCGTTTTTATTGTCATTATATGACTTCTAATGTTTCGAGTATTTTACAGTTTTCGTGGTAGCGGATGACTAAAAGTTTTATTCGACATTTGAATATTTTGTTAACTGCCGCCTAATTTTCTTAAAAAATATTTAGAGAATTTCATGTTACACTTCCCATATAAGGAATGAATAGTATGACTTGAGGTCTGGCAGTTTGTACGACTTTGGTTTTCATTATCGTCATAAGACGATCCTAGGTTTTTTTTTTTTTTTTATTGCCTTTGTAGGCAGACCGGCATACGGCCCACCTGATGGTGAGTGGTTACCGTCACCCATGGACTTCAGCAATGCCAGGGGCAGAGCCAAGCCGCTGCCTACCGCAGGTGTTAGATAAGCGCCAACTAACTTCTCCATTAATGCTAGGTGACGAAATAAAATGCGAGATTAAATCGTAAAAGTTGTTTTAATTATATCTAAGAGTCGCAAGAACCGAAGAGAGTAGTAATTTCTGTGTCATCATCATCATCAGCCTATAGCAGTCCACTGCTGGATACAGGAAACTTGCTTTGAACTTCACTAAAGGATTTTTTACAAATAAAACAGCACATAAGAAACACGGAGAATTTATATTTTCAGATATAATGCCATGACAGGTCCAAAACAAAGCTCACCTCGGTGAGTGATTAGAAACAATACATATTTTATAAAATTCTATACAAATAGTTAACAAGTAAACAGAGCCTAACAACTACATGCATAAGTAGCCGCTTCACATTCTTGAGGACCAAATATACAAGTCAGTTTTAAAAGGACTCAACAATGATATAATTTGATCTACCATCACTGGATTTTTGTTGAATCTCGATCGTTATTATCCAACCGAGTCCTCAAACTGCACTTCCAGATAGATTCCTTTCCTGCTCTGTTTATGTGAGAAATACAGGACGAAGCGTGAATCCAGGCAGGTATACTTAAGTATTGAAGTAAGAGCATTTCAGCGAAAAACCGGTCATAAACTAGACATCTAATTTAAGTGCAACTACTTAGAATAATTATTGCATTTTTCAAAAAATTTCAACATTTTTAAGTAAAATCTACGTATTTTTAAATACTTCGTAAATGTAGATACGCTATATAGATATATAAGGGACATGTCCACATTAATTACCGTGCGTTGTTGGAATAGCCCATTTGGCTATCAACGATTATGTAGGAGAAAAAATACATTCATACAGTAGAATTATTGGATTTGAGTTTTTGAAAAAACAAGTAGTAATTATGGCAATGAATGGAAAAACATTATATTCAGTGCGGTGAGCGTTTGACGAAGTGATTTTTATAGTGATTAATAACATCGCTTTTTTAGAAAATTTAAACTTAAAATAAAGATTAAGTGATAAAGGTACATCTAAATTTTCTTATAAGACATTAAATTTAGGATCTAAATTATATAGCTAATTTTATATTATGAATGACGTGTACTTATATAGAAGTCTTTATAAGGGATCACAGCTTGGAAAACTCTAGTTTCATACATCGACCAGGGAGATTTTAACTAGAGCTAATAAACGACATTTATGTGAAATTTGCTACGACTAAGTAAACATTACAATTTATTAAGTTTCGTAAACTATTAAAATGGCAACGCTAACCGAAATTTTAATTTCACTAAATCGTGATCATGGTCACGTTGAAACTTTCAAACATAAACTATTTTTAACCACTTATACTAACCTACTAATAACTACTAAGCACAAACTTCATAAGCTATATTTAAATTGCTTGAAATAATTCATATTAATAATAAAACATTGTGAATCTCTACAGATAAGGCTTTTTACGTAGTCTAACGTGAACTGAAACCAGCTATTGGCTGAGATCTTGGGAAAGTATTTATATCAAATTTAATTTAATTAACAACACAATTTAAAGTATAGAACAAAAACTGAGAAAATCAAATTATTCGATGTGATCTTAGAAATAGGCTAAGAAGATTCACTTACAATCATCAAGTCTTAAATACTATTAAAGTTTTGTAAACTTAAAATCGGGATAAGTTTTTTGGCTTTTCCAAAAGAAACAAGTTCTTGAATCGATTTGACTAATTTCATAAAACCGAAGCAGAAATTACAAACAGTGAATGAAACATAAAAATTGTTTTACAATTCTGATAAAACGGGTCCTTATGATTAATTATATATTAAGGAGCTACATCTAGAAGATCACATTGCAGAGGCTTGATATCTAAGTGTATTCTATTAGAGATAATACATTAAACATTAAAAACGAAGTTCAAAGACAAAATTTAATGCCATAAAGATATTATTATTAAATGAAATATTCAAACTATTGTAAGTGCTACAATATCAGTAACCAAAGAAATTTAAATCAACAAATTTCTTAACACGAGACCAGCTCACGAACAAAACTTATTCAACAAGTTAACACTAATGAGGTAAAAATAATTCTAGAATTCAAAAAAACATTAGACGCTTCCAATAACTTACTCAACCATATGTTCTGCAAGAATGATAAAGGAACACAGTAAGTCTCGGTAGAATATTCCTCACTTATCTATGGATACATAAACTTACCTTGTTCTTCGACAGGGGTATGTTCTTCATCCGAAGAGTCAAATCTTTCGATCAATGAACTTTGCTTTGATAAGGACTGCAAAAATATTTTATATACTCGATAATTAGCCATTCTATACGCTTTTACTATACTTAGAAGAATAATATACCTTATTTGAGCGACGTCTTGGAGGTGATATCTTGTTCCACAAAGCTTCTAGTTGATCGAAATGTTGCGATTGAGCAATTGCTGCTTCCTCAGGACCAAGACTCACCTATTAATTAATTAAAATATAGTTAATTTTATAGTATACGTCTTCTAAAAATTTAAATTTGTATATTCCTACCTGTGAACCCAAATCCTTATTCTTGGCCTCCTGTATTTTGGATATTTCTTCCATAGAGGCAGATACTGAGAATCTGGGGATCATAAAGTAATCTATAATGTTGCATAAAATAAATAACAAAAAAATGTAAATTTAATGGAACAAGATTGCAGGCATCATGATAAATAATTTATTGGTACCTTCTTTTTAATCGTTCATCTACTTGAGCCATCATAGCCGCAGAAGTGAGATGTCCGTATTTCTTCTGCCACGTGTACGTATCAAGTGATACCTCCTTTTTCAGTAGCCTTCTCATAGGTCTTTTAGGTGCCAACGGACGTAATTCTGTCATAGTTAGTTTGAAAAAGGATTAGGGATAGCTTATAGTAGAGAGTAGGGATAGTTTGAAAAAGTAATAATAAGCGGATTCTATTTAGTAACCTAATTCACCATTCATTCGACGTAAAGCAATGTTTTAGAAAATAATAGCAAGTTAATGCTTTATTATTAAACTCACCATCCACGTCTTTGGTTGGCGCTGTATATGTTGGTATTTTAACGTAAGTTGCCGGTGTGTTGTGCAAACATATAATTGGTAGACAACCTGATCAAAAATAATCGACCGTTATTTTTTCGTAACGAAGTTTCTTCAACAAATAACAATAGCCATTAAAACTTAAACAACACATTACTTATCGTATAAGAATAACAGAACGGAGAACGTAAGATATCTTACTGATAGTAGAATTTGATCCTTAATATATAATTGTACAGGATATCATTTTCGATGAAGTATTAGTAATAGCTGTTTCCCAAATAAAAACAACAAACAAGTCCAAACAAGTTTTCCTCAGATTTTTGGAAAAAATCAAGCCCTCTTGGAGCTCAGTGGCTTAAAAAACTATTGAATATCATCTTCAAAACTAGATCGGTACTAAATTTATGGCGCAAAATTGTACCTTTTTATAAAAAGGAAGGAGACGTCACACAGTTCGGAAATATGTAATTAGCACTTTTCTATCGAGTTAATTAGAGGTGTACTTGCTAAAAACGTTGCTTTTTAAATGGTTTACATGAATAATTTCAAAATTAACATTACTTTAAATAGCTAAATTTTTAGATTTTTAGTGATACAAATCCTTCATTTCTATCAATATTTTTTACCTCTATCCAAAAGATGAACTACAACTCTCGCGCAGTCGCTTGTTATTTGAAATCCGAGTAAAGGGACATGTAATGAAAATGATGTCAAAGCAAGACCTCTTTTAGTTTCCCATATTATAAGAGTCTTGTCTTCAGCGCCTAAAATGAAGTTTGTGTTAATTAAAAAAAAACTTAACTTTACACTACATTTACGCAACTTAAGAAAACTTACAGGATACCGCAATCGTACCGTCCCCGGTTACTTTGACGCAAGTCACTTTCCCAAGATGTCCAGATAACAAATGCAGATCAGAACCAGTATTTATGTCCCACACAATAAGGTTGCAGTCCCAGGAGCCGGATACAACTTGTGTTTTGTTCGTTATTGATACTGCTACGCACGTAACTATGTCTGAGTGGCCGACTAATACCTAAAGCATTATTAATAGGTCACATATTTTCACTTTGATGCATGTGAGTAGAAGATGTATGGAAATGGTAGAGCAAGGTAGACGGGGAAAGAGGTTGACCGAAGAAGACATGGATGGAGTGTGTGAATGACGATATGAGAGAGAGAGGAGTGAGTGTTGAGTTGACGGCTGATAGAAGAGAATTGAATAGAAAAATTCGCTGTGCCGACCCCACCTACTGGGATAAGGTGGAGACAAAGAAGAAGAAGAAGATATTTTCACTTTGATACCGGGATCAATTAATTTCTAAATCTATTGGAAATTAAAGAAATAGAGTACTATATGGCGCTCAATTTCCAAATATTAAATCAACGTAAATTGCATCAAATTTTTTTTTTATAGTTTTAATTCTTCAAATTTGACTCCCTGCCATATGTTTCATAAAACGTTTAAGTTACGTTATAGTGGATGTGCCTGATCTACCTGCGACAATTTCCCTCCATCCAATTTCCAAACTTTCAGTGACATATCCATCGATCCAGTAACGACGTGTTGTGAGTCCGCGGTCAAAGCGAAACAGGTGATTCGTTCGGCGTGCGATACTGAACGTCTGTTGTCTTCTGAATTATCACCTCCAGCCAGAGACCAGATCCGCACTGAATTATCACCGTCCGATAAAACCTGTGATAAAGTTAAATAGTTTACTTTTACGCTTAGATCGGAATCTAAAGACTTAAAATATAAAGTTCACTGTAAAGCTCCTACTTCATAATGCAATATTTAAAATTTTGTTTCACCTTCGTTCTGATAACGACGGATTAATACATAAGAAACCTTTCGTATTCTGCATTTTAATAATAATATTGTATGACCTAAAACTCTTTAAATATTAAATCCTAAAGATCTCTAAATATTAAATCTGAACAGTAATTGCATAAATACTTACAGCATACTTCATATTTAAAGTGACGTCAATACTAGCTGACGGTCCGGTTGCAGAATGTAGAACTATACCAGAGTCGACGAGCCAGACGTGGACATTACGAGCCCTGTCACTTGACATTGCACGGCGCCCGTCCGACATCATCAGCAGGGTTTGAATTGCTGAGCTATGTCCCTAAATTATGAATACGAATATAAACATTGGTTTCCTTGACTCATTTTACTGCTCTATGCAAACAAGTCATCATTCTCCTGCCCTTCTCCCAGTCACCTGGGGTCAGCGCAACATGTTTTATCCTTCTATACTCTTCTATCATATACCATTTCTTCGATCACTCCCTTCTTATCCTTATCGTCTTTTACGCAATCCATCCATTTCTTCTTAGGTTTATCTCTTCCTCTATATCCTTCTACGTTCATAGTTAACATTCTCTTACCAACCTGATTTTCATTTCGTCTCATCAGATGTCCGTACCATCCCAAATGCGCACTTCTCAGCTTCTCTGTCACAGGTGCCACTTTCAGACTTCCTCTAACATATTCATTCTGTATTCTATCCATTCTCGTTACTCCACACATCTATCGCAACATTCGCATCTCTACTGCATGCAATCGCCTTTCATAATTTCTCTATGCAAACAAGTACTAACCTTATATGTCAGTGAAGGAGAATTATCCGCAAGCTGCCAAACGACCACAGTTCGGTCTTCAGATCCACTCAGTACCAATAGATTGTTTGGTGAAAAGGTGACACAAGTTATATGACCTATATGGCCGTTCAGTGTTGCTTGTAATCTGTGTGTTGAGAGTTGCCAGACTCTGACAAGGCCACGAGCGCATCCACTGGCGCCAAGCTGTCCGTCTCGGGATACTTCAAGGCAGCTTATTGGTATTAAGTCGCTTTGCTCAGCCTGGTCACATATGGAATTTTGTTTATCTATATATTAATACGTGAAGCAGAAATTTTGTACCCCTTTTTACGGAAATTGCGCGGACGGAATAGTATTAAATTTCTCACACTTATAGAGAATATAGAGAAGAAGTGCAGAATGCTAATTTTTTTAAAATTAAAAGTTCTTTAAATCAATAAAGAAAACATTACACACACTACCATGTGCTTGACACACACACGCATACCTATATATATAAAGTCTGTGGTCAAATTGAGAATAGATTTTTTTAATTTTATGTTTAAATGTAGAATGTATTTGACAATAGAACCAGAAAATAATGTCCAAACTTATAATTTCAATTAATTATAGTCGAATTTCGACTACAGAGGGACCACTAGTAAGACTAATGACACAAAAAATATTTTATGTTGTAAATAATATTTAAACTTACCTGAAGCAAAGTAATATTTGTGGTGGATTTAGTTTGACGTCTCTTCATTTGTTTTGTTGGTCTGAAATTAGTCAGGTTGTCTTCGGTATGAAATGAGTATATCGTAACTCTGTTTCCACCTAGAAAAAACGCCGTAATTATTTATTCATAAGATTATTGATAAATGAACGTGGAGCATGTCGAAAATAATTACTTCCACAAAGACTTTGCGTACACATATTTTAATTAAATCTGTCTTCGTAAACACAATTTCAAAAGTTCAGAATTTCAGAGTTCATCTTAGACGCATTATATTTTTTAGATTCCTTATAAAGTTTTTGTCTGTTGATGAAAGGGCTTTATTTCTTTTATTAAAAAAATGTAGATTGTTTCGGTTTGTATTTAAATTCTTTCATTTCATAACTTAATATTTGAACTTAAATCAGCCTTCACAGTTTTGTTTTTATCAAAAAAGCGACGAGCTTCCGTTTCATGTGCTCGCAAGTCTTCACTAATATTCGTGGAAATTGGCAATTTCAGGGATGTATTATAACAAAAAAGTTACCACTTTGTGAAGGAATGTCACGAGATTTCACTGAAATATTTCTTATACAAGCGTATTTAATGGGCAATATTGAGTCGCATATTACCTGACGACACATTAGCAGCGATATTTCAAAAACACACACTAAATGAACAACGGCCGTCTGGTGTAGTGGTAAGTGACATGGTCACTACACAAGGGGGTTGCGGGTTCGAATCCCGCCAAGGGAAGATATTTGTATGATAAATATAAAGTATTTTCCAGGGTTATGGATGTATATTAAATATATGTATGTGTATAATAAAAATCTTACATTTATTTCCGTTATCTGGTACCCGTAACACAAGTTCTTTACGAACTTATCACGGGACCAGTTAACGTGGCGTGATTGTTAGTAAACATTTATTATTTATTTATTTATTAAAAAAAATATATATATATATTTAACACATTCGTATCTAGTCGATTCGTGGCAGTAGGAGTAGCAGAAATATATATCGTATATAAAATATAAATATATAGTAATATGTAATACGTTACAGCAAAAAATATAGAATTCACAGTTCTATGTTATTTTACAGTCCGTAAAACTTAAGGAAAAAAGTCGATCCTGTAAATATAAATGCTATGGGTACGTACTTTACGTTGGAGTTATATATATATACGGTGGAATTCGTTCGTGGCTTTACTCCTGAGTACCAACGAGTTATCGAAGCACGGATAATTCAAGAGCGGCTTTTGTTATTAAGAAAAGTTTTGAATTCTTTAAATAACAATTTTGTAGGCCAAATGGTGGTTATGATAAGTTATATACCTACCTATTTTATCATTCGGGTTCAAAAATAATTAGTGTTAACAAAAATACAAGCTGTTGAATTAAATTATGGTATTTATGTTTTTTTTGTTGCCCTTGTAGGCAGACGAGCATATTGCTCACCTTTTTTTTATTGCTTAGGTGGGTGGACTAGCTCATAGATCACCTGGTGTTAAGTGGCTACTGGCGTCCATAGACATCTACAACGTAAATGCGCCACCCACCTTGAGACATAAGTTCTAAGGTCTTAGTATAGTTACAACGGCTGCCCCACCCTTCAAACCGAAACGCATTACTGCTTCACGGCAGAAATAGGCAGGGTGGTGGTACCTACCCGTGCGGACTCTCAAGAGGTCCTACCACCTAATGGTGAGTGGTTACCGTCGCCCATGGACAGCAGCAATTCTAGGGGCAAAGCCAAACCGCCGCTTACCGTAGTTCTTGTAGTGCAATTTAAGAGACTCACCAGCAGCCAATAAGAAATGGTCTCGATCGGCAACAGCTAATGCTGCTAAGTCGTGTGCCACAGCCAATGTCCGGAGCAGTTGGGCGCTGTGTAAGCTATATAAATATATGCGTTGATCGGCGCAACCGACCGCTACCCGAGACGAGTCATGAGCTACACAGAAGCACTTTACCTGTGAAACAAATGTACCTTTTCAACCCTTATTAACGCAATCATCCTATTCTATCCGTTGCTTAATTGTTTTTCACAAATTAAAACGCTTCCTTTAATATCTTCAAGCTGCAATTTACTCTTGTAATTTAACGAGGGGTGAAAGGATGTTTGGTCTAAGCGATATTTTTGCAAATTTACAGGAGAACCATTTCAAGTGTAAGATTTTTGAAAAATATCATAACAAGAATATTATTCAAATATTTGAATGAGTAAACTTAATTGAAATAAAAATGAATTACTGTTCGTTAGTCACGTTAAAACTCGAGAGCGGCTGGACCGATTTGGCTAATTTTGGTCTTGAATTATATTTGTGGAAGTCCAGAAAAGGTTTAAGAGGTAGATAAATATGAAAATGCTTGGAATTAAATACAAAAATAATAATTTTGTTTTTCCTATGATGTGTCCCCCGGCGAACGGATTCGTTTTGTTGGTTTTAATTTTTTTTTACACAAAAGTTTAGGTCTTTTATTTATCGATTGAGACACTACGAATTCTGCCGGGTCAGCTAGTTCTTGATACAAATACCAAATAAAATGGACCTTTAATTACAAAGATAAGTGTCGCGTATTAAGCGAAATGCCGTTTAAACCAAATCGTCTTTCATCCCTCTATAGTATATATTTTATACGAGAAAGGAAGCGCAAGATATCATAACGACGCTTGAAAGGCAAACGTGACTAAGCGACAATGCGTGAACTTTACAGTAGACTAACTTAAAGTTGAAATACCTGAAAACAAAATTTATTTTAACGAATCCAGCTGTAGCAGAATCTAGCTAGTAGCTGTAGGATTGAAATGATTTTAATAGACCTAGAAATATATATTTTTTGGGCATCGAATATTATTATTGCCTATCATTTATGTACAAAGCAGTTATTGTCGCTTAGTCACGTTTGCCTTTCAAGCGTCGATAAAAAGATTATAGTGCAGAAGTCAGTTCATTAACCACTTGTCTTAGCCTATAATTAGTACTGAAGAAAGCTACTGTAAAAGCATTAGCTGATAAACGACGTGGTGCAAATTATGTAACAATACTTATTTAACTGGAAAATAATGACATATCTTACTCAGTTCTGAAAACTTTTTAGTTAGAGCATTAAACTATTGCACTGCCGATTGCACATATAATTGAGGTGACATCAGTCTTGTACTTATTATCAATTTGCATTTTTTTTAATTTAATGATCATTTTCTTGGTGTAACTAAATAAATAAAATTCTTTAACACACGTACATACTGCCTTTTTGTAAATATTTCATATAAATATTTCATGTAAGAGTTATTGATTTTTTATTTGACTTTATATTGATTCGCCTGGTTCTGAACTGACTGTATTGTGAGATCAGTTAATTAATAATTAAGAAACAATGAATACCACAGAGTTATTATTGTGTAACTATACTTGAGACCTTAGAACTTACGTCTCAAAGTGGGTGTCGCATTTACGTTGTAGATGTCTATGGGCTCCAGTAACCACTTAACACCAGGTGGACTGTGAGCTCGTCCACCCACCTAAGCAATAAAATAAAAAAATAATAAAATTGTGTTTTTCTTTCAAAGATTACGATTTGGGAAAGTTCAATAATATACTATGTAGTAGGTATTACAGGACCGTCATCTGGCTTCATAATATTAAAATCAAGTGGATATTAAGACAAAACGAAAAACTGAACTGTTTTTCATCCATTTAGATTTGTACTCTTTTTTCACAGTCCAGCAATGTTAGAGAACTGTTCGAAGAATACTTCACTCCCTCGAGGGCGCTTATTTGAAATCGATCGTAATTTATTTCTCGTATAAACGGCAAAGTGGATGTTTTAATCAATTTCGTAATTCTCGATCAAGTTTCAACAAAAGTGGGCCAGTCACTTTTCACGTTCGCCTTTTTATCGTCTCACTATTTACTTTACTTGAGTGTCACCATGTATATAGTATGTATTTAAATATGCAAATGTGGGTGTGGTTCTAAAGGAATTTTAATAGTAAGTAGAAGTAATAGCGTTTCTATTTGAAGGGTGGGGCAGCCGTTGTAACTATACTTGAGACCTTAGAACTTATATCTCAAGGTGCGTGGCGTATTTACGTTGTAGATGTATGT
The DNA here is from genome assembly GCF_003987935.1 of Bombyx mandarina. The sequence goes on from NW_021011476.1 coordinate 13,343,432, forward strand.
GGGCTCCAGTAACCACTTAACACCAGGTGGGCTGTGAGCTCGTCCACCCATCTAAGCAATAAAAAAAAAACTTGTATTATTATGAACCTTGGAAATTTTGTGTACTTCTGACTAACAATAGATTAAGGGCCGCTTGCACGAGGAAACTAAAATGTAGATAGTGGAGATTCTGGAGTCGATATCATTGAGTTAATATATCGGATTTATATCAATAAACTAATTAGACGTAATTTGTATTTTTTTAAAGACGACCAGACGAGCCGGTTTTTTTTGCAGATTTAGAATCTAGATGGTCAGGCAAACTCCCTCGGTGTTAATTAGTTTCCGAAGCTCATACACAACTTAGTGTGAAACACATACGGCGCCCCTCCCCCCACCACCCACCTGTCATTCGCCCCCTAGTAGTTTTGCTTACTTGTTTTGTTAAATACTTCCTCGGTGGAAAACCATAGCTACAATATGCTCAGACGAAATATTTAGAAAACTAATGAGTGAAGAATTCGTTAATTGCGTAATATTGTTTATTGTTATTAAAAAAAAATTGATTTTTTTTGTTGATGTACGTGGCAGACCCGTAAGGCCTATTGTGGCAGTACATATTATGAAGAAAGATGAGGGAATTCTCTCGAGTAAATCTTCAGTGGAACATACGATGCAAAAGACAGATTGTACCAAAGTGATATCAAGTTTATAGACAAACCCAGTGGTTCTTTGCCTGTATTAATATATTATAAAAACATCACTAATAACCACCGAAAAATAACATACGAATTAATTAACTAATGCGCAAGCATTTTACTGCCATTGCTGTTTTAATTACATTGATACTTTTAATTCGAATAAGTTGAATTGCGTGGCACTCCATCTCCTCGTATGTGTATCGTTAAGAATGACCAACAGGTTCATTGGAGAATGGACAGCAACGTCAATATTACAAAAACGTATTGCGATCACCAGCTCGCATTCGCTGGCGGTAGAGCGGAAAATATTCCTGGCGGCGATACGTCAGGGTTTTCACACATAAGATTAATATTACAACAAAAATACAACACAATTCTGTGAAACGTTAATATTGCGAAGCACTGTCTTTATTATTACACAGTTAGCCATTGGATACCACCGGTCTCATTATTTATTTGGAGGCATGCGTTCTGAATTAAATGGCACGACAGCGGTTATACAATTGAGATTTCGACCTCATGTTTCAAGATAATGTCTTAATGTCTGGAGGCTCCAGTAACCGCCTAACATTAGGTGAGTCGTAAGTTTGTTCCCTGGTTGGAACGAATTTCCTAATGACTTATGGGACGATGCGGAGGGGTACCCTAACCGGGGAAAAACGTCCGTAACGTAAGATTTTTATTAGTAATGCATACAGTGTACGACTTAACTTTGTAATAGCGAACAAATTGGTAATGCACACAGTGTACGACTTAACTTTGTAATAACGTACAAAAAATAACATATTTCTTTATCATTCATTGACCACGATCTCGGAGCGTTCATTACACTAACTCTTATGTAAACAACCGTGAATGAAGTGTACCACAATAAGTTCGCACGTTACCGAATGACCGTGGGTTGTTGCGAAACCTTCAGTTTTATTTTCTTTATACCTCGAATAGAACTTAAAATTAATATTTTTATAATAAAGAACGTCGTTCCTATCCGGTGTCCCAACGACACCACAAATCTTTTTTAAAAAAAACATCCAGACCTGTTTTTCTAGAAATTACAATATTGAGCTTACGTTCTACAATACTTAGGTTCAAATAGGGGCTATTAATGACGTACCTTGGCTTTGTGCCTTTTCAAGGGATGTAAATAAGTCCCCGTTATGAACGTCCTAAGATGCAGTTCGTTGTCCCCTTGCAGTGTGAGTAGGAAGACATTGTCGTCGGTGACATCGAAGATATGAATGGGCACTCCAGCAGTGACAGTTGATAGCAAGGTGAAATTCTCTACATTCCAGGTACAGACAGTGCCGTCTTGGGATCCGGTTATAAATATATTACCATCTTGAATAACTTTCACAGACGTCACTGATCCTCTGTGGTGATCTAGTTTTGTTACCTGTTTAATCATATATACAAGAAAGTTCATATAGTAAAATCGTTACGTGTTAAACATCAATATAGAGACATCCTTTAAATTAATGAAGAGTAAAGCATTTAGAAATATAACTAGATTAGAATATTGACTTTATCTATATATTAATACGTGAAGCAAAAACTTTGTACCCCTTCTTACGAAAATTGGGCGGACGGAGGAGTATGAAATTTCTCACACTTATAGAGAATATAGAGAAGGAGTGCAGAATGTTAATTTAATCTTAAAATTATGCATAAAAATACATTAAATCAATAAAGAAAACATTACACACGCTACCATGTATTTGACACATACACACATACGCTTTGTTTATTGTCAAACTTTTGTTATTGCTTAAAGTCTGTACTCAAATTGAGAATAAGTTAATATTGTTTATTTTTCTTGGCGAAATCTGTCACTATAGAAATATAATAGTCTTTTACAATAGAACCAGAATAATGTTCAAACTTATAAGTTCAATTAATTATAGTCGAATTTCGACTACTGCGGGACCACTAGTCTTTGTAAATTTGAGAGCTAAATGCTTAATCTGTATAGTTTATTGTTATGTTTGTAATTTGTCTTCGAAAACTAAAAATTTAATACTTGCCAAGGCACCGTCCACTAGAGATGTGATTATAACAGCGGAATCATCTCCACCGCTGATCACCAGCGAACGATTCACAATCGCTGCGACGCACAGTACAGGTGCGATGTGCTCTCTGTTTATAAACATAAAGACCACAATCGCATAACAATATTGAACGAAGCAAATGAAAATAAATCAAAGATGATTTGTAACTCACAATATTTTGGTTTTAACTGCTAAAGTGTGTAAGTCCCAGACGATGACGCTTGTATCTTCAGAGCCTGTGAGTAGATATTGTGATTCTCTGGTCACACACATACAGAGAATTCTGCCCGAATGTCCTGGCAACAAATATAACGAAACTTAGTTTTTAAAAGTCATTTTTATTATTATTGCGTAGACGGGCAACGGGTTGACGATCCATCTGGTGTTGTGTCGCATCCTTACTGGAGCCCGTAGACTTGCCGCCACCTACCTTGAGACTTGAGGTCTATGTCGTAATTGTTCAGTAATTAAGAGTGGTACAATTTCTGTGGGTTTGATTTTTACACGCTTTTTTTTATTATTGCCCGATACTATACATTCATCGTGGAAGTCGGGGATACATTTTAACTACGTATTTCATTAGAAAAATTCGTACCTGCCTGCGGGATTTGAACCCGGCTTGATCGCATCGCTCTATACGAGGATTTTTTTTTTGGTCGCTCGCCAAGCAGAAGGAAACTTTTGCAGGTCTAGTCTCCCACCACTGCGCAAGCCCGATGACAATCTGGCACACAGCGCGAAAGAGAAGGCTGACCTTCTGGTCAAACTCTTCGCCTCGAACTCGACTGTGGACGACGGGGGTGCCACACCACCGAACATCCCCCGGTGTGATAGCTCCCTGCCAGATATCTGCTTCACCCAGTGTGCAGTCAGGCGGGAGCTCCGACTCCTGAATGTCCATAAGTCGAGTGGGCCAGACGGCATCCCTGCAGTGGTTCTGGAAACGTGCGCCCCTGAGCTGACACCTGCGCTAACGCGTTTGTATCGCCTCTGTTATTGCACTAACAGGGTTCCGTCTTCATGGAAGACCGCCCACGTCCACCCTATCCCCAAGAAGGATGACCGGTCGGACCCATCGAGCTACAGGCCTATCGCGATAACTTCCTTGCTTTCCAAGGTGATGGAGCGAATAATAAATACACAACTCCTGAAGTATCTTGAAGATCTCCAGCTGATCAGTAACCGACAGTACGGTTTCCGTCACGGTCGCTCAGCTGGCGATCTTCTTGTATACCTTACTCACAGGTGGGCTGAAGCCTTGGAGAGCAAGGGCGAGGCTTTTGCTGTGAGCCTTGATATCGCGAAGGCCTTCGACAGAGTCTGGCACAGGGCACTTCTATCGAAGTTACCATCTTACGGAATCCCCGAGGGTCTCTGCAAGTGGATCGCTAGCTTTTTGGATGGGCGGAGCATCACGGTCGTTGTAGACAGTGACTGTTCTGATACCATGACCATTAACGCTGGCGTTCCACAAGGTTCGGTGCTCTCCCCCACGCTTTTCATCCTGTATATCAATGACATGCTGTNCAATATATTTAAGTAGTCGTTTTAATATGAATAGTGTTGTTATATGTATAAAATTAAAGAATTCTGTAAAATTATTTTCAATTGTTTATTAAATATTATTGCATTGCAAATAAATTTTTTGTAGTTTAGTTTGTAATGTAATTAAATTTTTTCGTCGTGAATATACTAGAAAAGACATTGCCAGCTACAGTAATTTTATATGAGCATTCCATACGTCTAATCATCAAACAAAGGACGGCTAAAACTATAGATGTTAGTGATGTGCATTTACAATTTTAATCAATCAATTCAAAAAGGTCATTTATCTATATAAAAAAATAAAACCATTATGAAAAATAATCGTTACATAAACCAAAATTACTAGTTCCGAGTTCGAGGGAAACACAATAGGAAGCGAATTTTTGATTGGATTTCATTATAATGAAAAGAAGACAAATGTTGTTATCATCTGATGTCAGGCACGTTTGATTGATTTGAATTCCATTATGTTCGACGCCTCCAACGAGTAAAATGGGAAGCAAAAATTTTCGATTTCAGCCAAAAATACCCGGGTATGTTGTCATGTTCATACGTTTTATTTCTTTTTATTGGCCTTGTAGACAGAGGAGTGCACGGCCCTCCTAATGGTGAGTGGTTACCGTCGCCCATGGACATCAACAATTTATATCAAGCCTAGGTGATTTTAAAGCACCGATTTTTACATTTTGCTAAAGTCTATTTATTTTATTTATCCGTTTGAGATTGGAATTGAATATTCTGAATAAAAATGCAAAGGACATTAGCTCCAGTGTATATACTTAGTCTGGCCATAAATACTGTTACAATTAAAAATAAACAAAATATTACATTTGAATTTGGAATCTGTCATTTTTATATGATTGCTCATTGAGTTTTCTCATTTTGGCGCCAATACATTGTACAATATTTTGCGATATTAAAATGGAGTGGGGTGATAAAGAGAACTGAATCGCTGTGATTGCATTACACAAAGTAGGTATGGAGCCAAATGCAATTTTTAAAACTCTCCATACGTTTGGTATTAGTAAAATGTTTGTGTACCGGGCTATTAATAGATGCAATGAGACCTCCTCTGTTTGTGACAGAAAAAGATCTGATCGTCCACGTAGTGTTCGTACGAAAAAGGTGGTGGTCAAAGAAGTAAGGGAAAGAATTCGAAAGCAAAATATTTTATCTCGGGAGATGAAGATAGCACCTAGATCCATGTCGCGTATTTTAAAAGATTGCTTAGGACTTGCAGCCTATAAGAGACGTACTGGTCATTTCTTAACTGATAATTTAAAAGAAAATAGGGTGGTAAAATCGAAATAGCTACCGAAGCGGTACGCAAAGGGAGGTCATAGAAAAATATTGTTTACGGATGAATTTTTTTACAATCGAGCAACATTTTAACAAAAAAAATGACCGTATTTATGCTCAAAGCTCTAAGGAAGCTTCCCGATTAGTCGACAGAGTGCTACGTCGGCACTATCCGACTTCAGTGATGGTTTGGTGGAGTATTAGCTATGAAGGAGTGACTGAGCCATACTTTTGTGAAAAAGGTATCAAAACATCGGCACAAGTGTATCAAGATACTATTCTTGAGAAGGTAGTGAAGCCCCTTAACAACACCATGTTCAATAATTAAGAATGGTCTTTCCAGCAAGACTCGGCGCCAGGTCATAAAGCTCTGTCTACGCAGTCTTGGTTGGAAACGAACGTTTCGGACTTCATCAGAGCTGAAGACTGGCCGTCGTCTAGTCCCGATCTTAATCCGCTGGATTATGATTTATGGTCAGTTTTAGAGAGTACGGCTTACTCTAAACGCCATGATAATTTGGAGTTCCTAAAACAATCCGTGCGATTGGCAGTGAAAATTTTCCCATGGAAAGAGTGCGTGCTTCTATTGATAACTGGCCTCAACGTTTAACGACTGTATTGCAGCCAATGGAGACCACTTCGAATAAGCTTTTTATACTTTAAATTGTTTTATATTTATGTATTAAACTAACACACTGTAAAAGTAATAAATGTTATTTGCAATAGAATATTTTTTATTTTTTATTGTAACAGTATTTATGGCCAGACTAAGTAATGTAAATCTGTGTTTAGTTGTTTGTGATTCAATATAAAATTAGTGTTCGTTACATAATTCTTTCAATTTCTATAATTTAATGCGCAATTTTTCTCACTCAGAAGTGCTATTATTATTTTTTTAAAGTTTTTTGAGTAAAAGTTTTAAACCTCTCTGTTCGTTTCTCTACCGTTTCTACTCTCCCTTTTCCTCGCATCGCATTCTTCATTACTGAGGTTCGCGACTCCCCCACTGCATCTTTATCTCATGTACATAATTTCCCTCCATCTGCTGCGATCTTTGGCATCGTAGAACTTGATGCTCAGAGAAAATCGAATTTGGTCCGATCATCTCGCGAGACTGTGACCTCTGAAACGTTTGCCCTCTATCTTGCCTATCAGCTTTCGCTCTTTTTAAGCGATATGTCCAAAGAACTCCAGTACTCTGCGAAGGCATATACTAGAAAGTCTAGTTTTAATGTTAAGTTCTTGTAGGATGCCCACTTTGGTACGAAAGGCAGTCCGTGGTATTTGCGGCAATTTCCTCCAGCCCCTCATTTCGAAGGCTTCTATACGGTCTCTGTCGACCAGTGTCCAGGTCTCCGCTCCGTAGCTAAATATGGAGAAAACCAAAACCAATAAATTCACCAACTTGATTTTTGTTTTCCGCGAGATGTTTTGATTTCTCCATATCTTAAGCAGATGAGACACTGAATTTTTGCCATCTCTATACGTATTTATCTCTTTTTCTATTGGTCTAAATTCAAAATTAAAAACAAATTAATATATATTGTAATATATACAGTGAATCGAAGCCTTGATGTGTCCGTGACCGTGGAATTTCAATCATTGAACTTAATAGTAGTCATAATAAATAAATAAAAGTGTTATTAAATAAGATTACTAACGCCGACACTGTTAGTCGACCTCATGAAAAAAACTGACATTTGATGCCACATTGTCTCGGCAATACCTATCATGAATCAATTGAGTTTCCGATTTTAGAACACTTGGTAACACTAAATAAGTTAGATTTTGTCAGTAGGCATTAGTTACTTACGTTTGTCTTCTGTCGTTGTTTCTTGTGGTTGTTTATGATATCAAACAAACTGTTTACCCCCGTTTTACATAATTTATGAGGGACCAGATCCGAACAAGGTTCGTGGTTCGTGGTTAGCAGACGGATTTGAAGCAGGTGTGTACATTTCATTAAATGGAAACAATGTGTACCATCCTTCGGATATACGTTCTGTTTCTAGGTAATCTGTCTCTTTTTTTTACAAATTTGTTATCTTATTGCAGCAATTAAATTTCAAAATTATTATGACTATCACAAGTACTCTGTCTTTTTTTTTTTAAATCCACCGATGGCTTTGAAGAGGTAAAAGACTTTGTCTACCTCGGTCAGGCTATCCAGGTTGGCTGGGGTAACTTCAAAGAGATTGAGAAACGCATACGACTGGGTTGGTTGGCATTTGGGAAATTCTCTGAAATCCTCACCTCGCAAATTCCTCAATGCCTGAAGACAAAAGTCTTTAATTAGTGCGTTCTCCCCGCGATGACTTATGGCGCGGAAACCTAGACACTGATGGCAGGCGTGACCCATAAGTTAAGAATCGTACAGCGGGCGATGGAGAGAGCTGTGCTCGGTATTTTTCTAAGGGACAAAATCCGGAACGAAGAAATTCGACGGAGAACCAAAGTCGACGACATAGCTCTCAAAATTAGCAGGCTAAAGTGGCAATGAGCCGGTCACGTCTGTCGAACCAACGACGTCAGGTGGGGAGGAAAGTCCTCGAATGGAGGCCACGGATGAGTACCAGGAGCGTGGGGCGTCCTCCAACCAGGTGAACCGACGACTTAGTGCGCACGGCGGGAAGTCGTTGGATGCGGAAGGCGGAGGACCGCATTCTATGGAAGGCATTGGGGAAGGCCTATGTCCAGCAGTGGGCAGATAAAGGCTGAGGTGATGATGATGATGGCTTAATGATCTCACGGTCGCAGTTTGAGTGATTATAAGAGCCCATAGATATATCTGCGTGAATACTGCCACACGCCTATAGACATGCAGTTTTAGACTCAAATATACACTTTGACGACTGTGGCACCCTTCAGACTGGAACGCATTCTTCCTCACGGTAGAAATATACAGGACTATAGCCATCTACCCACTCGAGTTCACTATACGTCATACCTGCAGTAATTATATAAATTGTAATATTTGCGAGTTTGATTTCTATTATGTACAAGATGTTGTTTTCCCTTATTTATCATGTCTTCATGTATTAAGTACGTACGTATTCCACTTTAAATTATTTAAAATTATTTAAAAAACCGGCACAGTCGCGTTGTTTCGATACTAGTAAACAGAGTGCCTTATCCACTAGGCTGCGACGATGGCAGATAGATTTTATCATAACCATATTTTGGTTCTGGTTCTAATAAGAGCCCTACGAAATTTTTTCATTAGTTTGATTTCGTTGTTTATAGTTTATATTCCGGACGGCCACCGCTCAGGTTTCGGCCACCACGTGTGATTTTTAGACTTCTTACTCTCGTTGAAACGTGGTGGCTCGAGTATTGCCGCAGTGGCTGTCGCGGAACGGGTGCTGGGATTGGTTCGAGGAAAATAACGAAGTCTTCAGTATGGCGTTCACACGGTCCTCGTGGCTTGACCGGCGCAGGGCGTAGNACGTGATTTGGTCAAAAATTCTGAAATGATGACCTTAGATCCCTTCAGGAGTGTCTTGTTCTTCCATACTTCATTGCATCGCCTCAGACTCAGGAACCTGACTAATATAGGCCTAGGCTTACTGGTGTTGGAGCCTAATCGATAGCAAGCAGTTAAATCCTCTTCTGTGCAACCAGTCAACTTCATTTGGTTGGTTAATATACCCACAAGCTGTTTCTGGGTCTGTGGCATCTGACTCCGGGATTCCATGAAACAGAAGGACCTTACGACGTGATGCCATCTCATGCCTGTCCAACCCCAAGAGAACAAGCTCCATCTGTGACCTCAGCATATTGAGTGTTTGTAGTGTGAGATTCCAGAATGCAATGAAATCTTGTGATAACTTGCCTAGGTCCGTGTGTGGTGACTGGTGACTGCTCAGCATTGCTTCAAACTCGGTCATCCGCTGCACAACGCTTGATTCCACGTCTTGTAACTTAGTATACAGAGCCATGATGTGGCGCTATTGATGATATGGCAGTAGTGATGATGTGAAGTGATATTGATAGAGAGAACTTCTTATGAGCTGTTGTGAAGCAAGTTTTGGAACTCAAATTATAGCATTTAGATATGAATAGGTACAAATATATATTTTTAACAATTAAAAACACTGAGAGCTCAACAAACTAGTGTGTACGCTTCAACTACCCACAGTAGAAAAAAAAAAAAAATTCATAGTTAACATTCTCTTACCAACCTCATTTTGATTTCGTTTCATCACATGTCCATATCATTCCAAGCGCGCACTTCTCTGCTTCTCTGTCACAGGTGCCACTTTCAGACTTCCTCTAACATATTCATTCCGTATTCTATCCATTCTCGTTACTCCACACATCCATCGCAACATTCGCATCCCTGCTGCACGTAATCGCCTTTCACTATTTCTCTATGCAAACAAGTACTAACCTTATATGTCAGTGAAGGAGAATTATCCGCAAGCTGCCAAACAACCACAGTTCGGTCTTCAGATCCACTCAGTACCAATAGATTGTTTGGTGAAAAGGTGACACAAGTTATATGACCAATATGGCCGTTCAGTGTTGCTTGTAATCTGTGTGTTGAGAGTTGCCAGACTCTGACAAGGCCACGAGCGCATCCACTGGCGCCAAGCTGTCCGTCTCGGGATACTTCAAGGCAGCTTATTGGTATCAAGTCGCTTTGCTCAGCCTGGTCACATATGGAATTTTGTTTATCTATATATTAATACGTGAAGCAGAAATGTTGTACCCCTTTTTACGAAAATTGCGCGGCCGGAGGAGTATACAATTCTCACACTAATAGAGAATGTAGAGAAGAAGTGCAGAATGCTAATATTTTTTTTAATTATGCATTATAAGTTCTTTAAATCAACAAAGAAAACATTATACACACTACCATGTATTTGACACACACACGCATACCTATATATTTAAAGACTGTGGTCAAACTGCGAATAGATTATTATGATTAAATGTAGAATGTCTTTGATAATAGAACCAGAAAATAATGTCCAAACTTATAATTTCAATTAATTATAGTCTTAGTAAGAATAAAGACACAAAAAAATTCAATTTTGAGCTCTAAATCATATTATTTAAACTTGCCTGAAGCAAAGTAATATTTGTGGTGGATTTAGTTTGACGTCTCTTCATTTGTTTTGTTGGTCTGAAATTAGTCAGGTTGTCTTCGGTATGAAATGAGTATATCGTAACTCTATTTCCACCTAGAAAAAACGCCGTAAGTATTTATATTTAAAAGATTATTGATAAATGAACGTGGAGCATGTCGAAAATAATTACTTCCACAAAGACTTTGCGTACACATATTTTAATTAAATCTGTCTTCGTAAACACAATTTCAAAAGTTCAGAATATCAGAGTTCATCTTAGACGCATTATATTTTTTAAATTCCTTATAAAGTTTTTGTCTGTTGATGAAAGGGCTTTATTTCTTTTATTAAAAAAATGTAGACAGATTCAGTTAAATTTAAATTCTTTCATTTCATAACTTAATATTTGAACTTAAATCAGCCTTCACAGTTTTGTTTTTATCAAAAAAGCGACGAGCTTCCGTTTCATGTGCTCACAAGTCTTTACTAATATTCGTGGAGATTGGCAATTTCAGGGACGTATTATTACATAAAAGTTACCACCTTGTGAAGGAACGTCATGAGATTTCACTGAAATATTTCTTATACAAGCGTATTTAATGGGCAATATTGAGTCGCATATTACCTGACGACACATTAGCAGCGATATTTCAAAAACACACACTAAATGAACATATTTAACACATTCGTATCTAGTCGATTCGTGGCAGTAGGATGGGAGAAATATATATCGTATATAAAATATAAATATATAATAATATGTAATACATCACAGCAAAAAATATAAAATTCACAGTTCTATGTTATTTTACAGTCCGTAAAACTTGAGAGAAAAAGTTGATCCTGTAAATATAAATGCTATGGGTACGTACTTTACGTTGGAGTTATATAATATATATATACGGTGGAATTCGTTCGTGGCTTTACTCCTGAGTACCAACGAGTTATCGAAGCACGGATAATTCAAGAGCGGTTTTTGTTATTAAGAAAAGTTTTGAATTCTTTAAATAACAATTTTGTAGGCCAAATGGTGGTTATGATAAGTTATATAACTATTTTATCATTCGGGTTCACAAATAATTAGTGTTAACAAAAACACAAGCTGTTGAATTAAATTATGGTATTTATGTTTTTTTTGTTTCCCTTGTAGGCAGACGAGCATATTGCCCACTTTTTTTTTTATTGCTTAGATGGCTGGACGAGCACACAGCCCATCTGGTGTTAAGTGGCTACTGGCGTCCATAGACATCTACAACGTAAATGCGCCACCCACCTTGAGACATAAGTTCTTAGGTCTCAGTATAGTTACAACGACTGCCCCGCCCTTCAAATCGAAAGGCATTACTGCTTCACGGCAGAAACAGGCGGGGTGGTGGTACCTACCCGTGCGGACTCTCAAGAGGTCCTACCACCTAATGGTGAGTGGTTACCGTCGCCCATGGACTGCAGCAATGCTAGGGGCAAAGTCAAGCCGCCGCTTACCGTAGTTCTTGTAGGGCAATTTAAGATACTCACCAGCAGCCAATAAGAAATGGTCTCGATCGGCAACAGCTAATGCTGCTAAGTCGTGTGCCACAGCCAATGTCCGGAGCAGTTGGGCGCTGTGTAAGCTATATAAATATATGCGTTGGTCGGCGCAACCGACCGCTACCCGGGACGAGTCATGAGCAACACAGAAGCACTTTACCTGTGAAACAAATGTACCTTTTCAACCTTTATTAGCGCAATCATCCTATTCTATCCGTTGCTTAATTGTTTTTCACAAATTAAAACGCTTCCTTTAATATCTTCAAGCTGCAATTTACTCCTTTAATTTAACGAGGGGTGAAAGGATGTTTGGTTTAAGCGATATTTTTGCAAATTTACAAAAGAACCATTTCATATGTAAAATTTTGAAAAAAAAAAAATCATAAGAGATAAACTTCTTCAGTTTTTTGAATGGGTAAAGTTAATTGAAATTCAATTTAAAACATCAAATATATAAAAATGAATTTCTGTTCGTTAAATCGTTCGTCTCGCTAAAACTCGAGAACGGCTAAACCGATTTGGCTAATTTTGGTCTTGAATTATATTTGTGGAAGTCCAGAAAAGGTTTAAGAGGTAGATAAATATGAAAATTCTCGGAATTAAATACAAAAATAACAATTTTGTTTTTCCTATGATGTATCCCCCTGTCGGACGGATTCGTTTTGTTTGTTTTAAGTTTATTTTATACAAAAGTTTAGGTCTTTTATTTATTGATTGAGGCACTACGAAGTCTGCCGGGTCAGCTAGTTGTTGATACAAATACCAAATAAAATGGACCTTTAATTACAAAGATAAGTGTCGCATATTAAGCGTGATGCCGTTAAACTAATTCGTCTTTCATCCCTCCATAGTATATATTTTATACGAGAAACGAAACGCAAGATATCATAAAAAAGATTATAGTGCAGAAGTCAGTTCATTAACCACTTGTCTTAGCCTATAATTAGTACTGAAGAAAGCTACTGTAACAGCATTAGCTGATAAACGACGTGGTGCAAATTATGTAACAATACTTATTTAACTGGAAAATAATGACATATCTTACTCAGTTCTGAAAACTTTTTAGTTAGAGCATTAAACTATTGCACTGCCGATTGCACATATAATTGAGGTGACATCAGTCTTGTACTTATTATCAATTTGCATTTTTTTTAATTTAATGATCATTTTCTTGGTGTAACTACATAAATACAATTCTTTAACACACGTACATACTGCTTTTTTGTAAATATCTCGTATAAATATTTCATGTAAGAGTTATTGATTTTTTATTTGACTTTATATTGATTCGCCTGGTTCTGAACTGACTGTATTGTGAGATCTGTTAATTAAAACATGACAGATATATTATTGTGTTTTTCTTTCAAAGATTACAATTTGGGAAAGTTCAATAATATACTATGTAGTATTACAGGACCGTCATCTGGCTTCATAATATTAAAATCAAGTGGATATTAAGACAAAACGAAAAACTAAACTGTTTTTCATCCATTTAGATTTGGACTCTTTTTTCACAGTCCAGCAATGTTAGAGAACTGTTCGAAGAATACTTCACTCCCTCGAGGGCGCTTATTTGAAATCGATCGTAATTTATTTCTCGTATAAACGGCAAAGTGGATGTTTTAATCAATTTCGTAATTCTCGATCAAGTTTCAACAAAAGTGGGCCAGTCACTTTTCACGTTCGTCTTTTTATCGTTTCTCTATTTACTTTACTTGAGTGTCACCATGTATATAGTATGTATTTAAATATGCAAATGTGGGTGTGGTTCTAAAGTAATGATAATAGTAAGTAGAAGTAATAGCGTTTCTATTTGAAGGGTGGGGCAGCCGTTGTAACTATACTTGAGACCTTAGAACTTATATCTCAAGGTGCGTGGCGCATTTACGTTGTAGATGTATGTGGGCTCCAGTAACCACTTAACACTAGGTGGGCTGTGAGCTCGTCCATCCATCTAAGCTATAAAAAAAAAAAAAACTCGTATTATTATGAAACTTAGAAATTTTGTGCACTTCTGACTAACAATAGATTAAGGGCCGCTTGCACGAGGAAACAAAAATGTAGATAGTGGAGATTCTGGAGTCGATATCATTGAGTTAAAACATCGGATTTATATCAATGAACTAATTACACGTAATTTATATTTTTTTAAAGACGACCAGACGAGCCGTTTTTTTTTTGTTGATCTAGAATCTAGATGGTCAGGCAAACTCCCTCGGTGTTAATTAGTTTCCGAAGCCCATACACAACTTAGTGCGAAACACATACGGCGCCCCTCCCCCCACCACCCACCTGTCATTCGCCCCCTAGTAGTTTACTTGTTTCGTTAAATACCTCCTCGGTGGAAAACCATAGCTACAATACGCTCAGACGAAATATTCAGAAAAATAATAAGTAAAGAATTTGATAGTTGCGTAATATTGCTTATTCGTATTAAAAATTATTGATTTTTTTGTTGATGTACGTGGCAGATAGGACTATTGTGGCGGTACATATGATGAAGAAAGATGAGGAAATTATCTCGAGGAATTCTTCAGCGGAACATACGATGCAAAAGACAGATTGTACCAAAGCGAGATCAGTTTATAGACAAACCCAGTGGTTCTTTGGCTGTATTTAATATACTATAAAAACATCACCAATAATCACCGAAAAATAACATACGAATTAATTAACTAATGCGCAAGCATTTTACTGCCATTGCTGTTTTAATTACATTTATACTTTTAATTCGAATAAGTTGAATTGCGTGGCACTCCATCTCCTCGTATGTGTATAATTAAGAATGACCAACAGGTTCATTAGAGAATGGACAGCAGCGTCAATATTACAAAAACGTATTGCGATCACCAGCTCGCATTCGTTGGCGGTAGAGCGGAAAATATTCCTGGCGGCGATACGCCAGGGTTTTCACACATAAGATTAATATTACAACAAAAATACAACACAATTCTGTGAAACGTTAATGTTGCGAAGCACTGTCTTTATTTTTACATAGTTAGCCATTGGATACCACCGGTCTCATTGTTTATTTGCAGGCATGCGTTCTGAATTAAATGGCACGACAGCGGTTATACAATTGAGATTTCGACCTCATGTTTCAAGATAATGTATTAATGTCTGTAGGATCTAGTAACCGCCTAACATCAGGTGAGTCGTAAGTTTGTTCCCTAGTTGGACGACGGGAGGGGTACCCTAACCGGGGAAAAACGTCCGTAACGTAAGATTTTTATTAGTAATGCATACAGTGTACGACTTAACTTTGTGATAGCGTACAAATTAGTAATGCACACAGTGTACGACTTAACTTTGTAATAACGTACAAAAAATAACGTATTTTTTTATCATTCATTGACCACGATCTCGGAGTGTTCGTTTGCGCAATACACTAACTCTTATGCAAACAACCGTGAATGAAGTGTACCACAATAAGTTCGCACGTTACCGAATGACCGTGGGTTGTTGCGAAACCTTCAGTTTTATTTTCTTTATACCTCGAATAGAACTAAAATTAATATTTTTATAATAAATAACGTCGTTCCTATCTGGTGTCCCAACGAAACCACATATCTTTTTTTAAAAAAACATTCAGACCTGTTTTTCTAGAAATTACAATATTGAACTTACGTTCTACAATACTTAGGTTCAAAATTAAATAGGGGCTATTAATAATGACGTACCTTGGCTTTGTGCCTTTTCAAAGGATGTAAATAAGTTCCCGTTATGAACGTCCTAAGATGCAGTTCGTTGTCCCCTTGCAGTGTGAGTAGAAAGACATTGTCGTCGGTGACATCGAAGATATGAATGGGCACTCCAGCAGTGACAGTTGATAGCAAGGTGAAATTCTCTACATTCCAGGTACAGACAGTGCCGTCTTGGGATCCGGTTATAAATATATTACCATCTTGAATAACTTTCACAGATGTCACTGATCCTCTGTGGTGATCTAGTTTTGTTACCTGTTTAACCATAAATACAAGAAAGTTCATATAGTAAAATCGGTACGTGTTAAACATCAATATAGAGACATCCTTTAAATTAATGAAGAGTAAAGCATTTAGAAATATAACTAGATTAGAATATTGACTTTATCTATATATTAATACGTGAAGCAAAAACTTTGTAAGTACCCCTTCTTACGAAAATTGCGCGGACGGAGGAGTATGAAATTTCTCACACTTATAGAGAATATAGAGAAGGAGTGCAGAATGTTAATTTAATCTTAAAATTATGCATAAAAATACATTAAATCAATAAAGAAAACATTACACACACTACCATGTATTTGACACATACACCCATACGCTTTGTTTATTGTCAAACTTTTGTTATTGCTTAAAGTCTGTACTCAAATTGAGAATAAGTTAATATTGTTTATTTTTCTTGGCGAAATCTGTCACTATAGAAATATAATAGTCTTTGACAAAAGAACCAGAATAATGTTCAAACTTATAAGTTCAATTAATTATAGTCGAATTTCGACTACTGCGGGACCATTAACTAGTCTTTGTAAATTTGAGAGCTAAATGCTTAATCTGTATAGTTTATTGTTATGTTTGTAATTTGTCTTCGAAAACTAAAAATTTAATACTTGCCAAGGCACCGTCCACTAGAGATGTGATTATAACAGCGGAATCGTCTCCACCGCTGATCACCAGCGAACGATTCACAATCGCTGCGACGCACAGTACAGGTGCGATGTGCTCTCTGTTTATAAACATAAAGACCACAATCGCATAACAATATTGAACGAAGCAAACGAAAATAAATCAAAGATGATTTGTAACTCACAATATTTTGGTTTTAACTGCTAAAGTGTGTAAGTCCCAGACGATGACGCTTGTATCTTCAGAGCCTGTGAGTAGATATTGTGATTCTCTGGTCACACACATACAGAGAATTCTGCCCGAATGTCCTGGCAAGAAATATAACGAACCCAAGTTTTTAAAAGTCATTTTTATTATTATTGCGTAGACGGGCAACGGGTTGATGATCCATCTGGTGTTGTGTCGCGTCCTTACTGGAGCCCGTAGACTTGCCGCCACCTACTTTGAGACTTGAGGTCTGTGTCATAATTGTTTAGTAATTAAGAGTGATACAATTTCTGTGGGTTTGATTTTTAGACGATTTTTATATTAATGTCTTTGCAGGCTGACGAGCATACGGCCCACCTGATGGGTGGTTGGACCAAGTTGCTGCCTACCAGCAGCTACCTATGATACTATTCAATTATCGTGGAAGTCGTGGACATATTTGAAGTACGTATTTTATCAGAAAAATTCGTACCCGCCTGCGGGATTTGAACCCGGCTTGATCGCATCGCTCTATACGAGGATACCGGGCATGTTATCTTTTAGGCCACAACTTAATTCTGGATATGTTTCTTAAATTTTTAATTTTTTTTTTATTGCTTAGATGGGTAGACGAGCTCACGGCCCACCTGGTGTTAAGTGGTTATTGAAGCCCATAGACATCAACAACGTAAATGCGCCACCTACCTTGAGATATAAGTTCTAAGGTCTCAGTATAGTTACAACGGCTGCCCTATTATTCAAACCGAAACGCATTACTGCTTCACGGCAGAAATAGGCGGGGTGGTGGTACCTACCCGTGCGGACTCATCTACCACCAGTGGGCTATGGTAAATACTTTTCACTTCTTTTGGGATTAAGCATTTAGTGCAACTTAGGTATATGCACTAGAACGTAAATGTCACTACTCTAATAATACCTTATTCCTACACTTCAGTCGGCGAAATTCAACCATATAAATGTTATGGCATTTCTCTTTAGGAAAAAAAAAACTGCTTCAATTATAGTTTCACCACTAAAACTTAATGTTAAAATAGCTACTAAACAGAAATATAAAATCGTATTTGTCTATTTAGACCTGCCTATCATAATAAATTCACTTCCTTTAATTTATTTAGATAGTACTAGCGACCCGCCCTCGCTTCGCTTCGAAAACTGTAATTTATTATTTATTTCTCCACTATATAATGAATGTTATAATACATATAAACCTTCCTCTTCAATCACTCTATCTATTAAAAAAAAACGCATCAAAATCCGTTGCGTAGTTTTAAAGATTTAAGCATACATAGGGATATAGGGACAGAGAAAGCAACTTTGTTTTATACTATGTAGTGATGTATTATTGTTACTGCAGAGATACTAATTCTAGGGTAGTCGTCGGGTCTATGCTATATTTTTCAAGGTTTTTTCTTTATTATAATATTTTTACTAGTTGTAGGACCTCTTGTGAGTCCGCACTGGTAGGTACCACAGCCCCGCCTATTTCCACCGTGAAGCAGTAATGCGTTTCGGTTCGAAGGGTGGGGTAGCCGTTGTAACTATACTGAGACCTTAGAACTTATATCTCTAGGTGGGTGGCGCATTTACGTTGTAGATGTCTATGGGCTCCAGTAACCACTTAACACCAGGTGGGCTGTGAGCTCGTCCATCCACTTTAGCAATAAAAAAAAAAATTGGATAGTATGTAGTCAGAAGCTTAGACCCTGTTCTAATAAGGCTTAGTATTAGTGAGTATTACTGTTTGTTAAGGTATACAAAAAATATATTAGTTTGCCAAATGTTCGTCCAACCTTTCCAACTATTTGTCTTCCATAACACATGCTCGCTGAATACCGAAGTTGGATCGGAACAAACTCTCTAAGTTCGCACACAACAAAACTTCATAAATTATAACGTTTTATTGTGCTACGATTTATTTAAGGTAAAATTTCATTAACGTCGACAATGTTCATCCATTTATAAAGAAAATAGGCGCTTTGAGATCGAGGCGTGGCGTAACAAAAGATCCAGGATAAAGGCAAACGTTGACTAGGCCGTGTAATAAAATTAATTATATCATTTTCGCGGGAGTCGAGACTAGAGGCTTTCCTTGCAGTGAGTTTTTGAATAATCTAATAAAGAAAGAAGAAGAATATACTAATCGAATATTTTGTCTTCATTCTTAACAACTATGTATACGTTTATACGAAAACTATTATCTGAAAATGAACACTGGCATATTTGTGATTTCTAAAATGATAGTACTAAAAATTCGATTAACCCTTTCACTGCTATGTAGGTCACTCGTGCCCTACACGGCGCACTGAAGTAATTGTGTCGATTTCTGTTACTGAGCGCCCGGATTGCCTAACTTCACCTTCCGTATACTGGTGGTAGGACCTCTTGTGAGTCCGTGCGGGTAGGTACCACCACCCTGCCTATTTTTAACGTGAAGCAGCAATACGCCGCGTAGGGCACCGGTGACCTACGTGACAGTCAAAGGGTTAAGAATGTTTTTGCATGTAATGGCATAGTTTAAATTCAACCCATGTGCCACATTTACGAGCTCTGCGTATCTGTAAGATGCGATCGAATTATTTTTGTTGTATAGAAACGTGAACGGGCTCATGGCCCACATGGTTTTAAGTGACTATTGAAGGCTAGAGAAATCACAACGTGATTGTCGCCACCCACCTAGAGAAAAGTTCCAATTGGTTTGTTTAACAATTGTTCCATACTTCGAAGCGGAATACATATTGTGTGCTCAGTGCGAGTTTTTTAACGTTCTCGATAGCGTAAAAGTTAACTCAAATTTGTATGGAGTTGCAGCGTGTGTCTACGTTTGCGCGCTAGGGCTGAGAACGTTAAAAAACGCGCACTAAGCACAATGGTTGCTTCACGGCAGATATAAATAGGAAAATAGTACCTACTCGCTGGGACTTACAATACAGGGATATACATACATACGTAATACCCACACAAGTTATTACGCAAATTTTATCAAAAAAACATCGAGTTTCATTTTTATTAAATGGAATTATTGCTTCATCGTAGTAAGAATTGTAGTCGTTGTACACAATATGCTGGGTTTGTAATTTCTTAGGAAAAAAATTTACTCGCATGCGTGATTTGAACCCTTTGCATGGTCGTATTTCTTGATATAAACACACCTTTGATATTATAAGCTCACAAAATATTTTAAATTAGAAAAACGAAAACCATTTTGTTTAAATTAGTAAGTAAGTATACATTAATTTCAGTTTGCTTTAGTATTTTAATCCAGTACCGGATTCCGGAACGGGGAATTTCCTTGAATAATTAATCAAATCTAAAAGGAGAAAGAGTGACATAAAAAGATAATTGAGAAAGATTTAATCTCAAAGAGACAGACACGATATTTCCATTACCAATAAATTTGTGTTCCGCCGAAAGAGGGACTGGGCGATAAATGGAATATATCTGTATATATATTTTAGATACTTATATTTTATTCGATATTTTTATCGAAGCTTTAATAAGTCCAAGGCAGAGACGGCCGACTTACTTAAATTCGTCAGAGGAGTTTCCATTATTCTGTTTTATTTCTACTGTAAAATAGTCATATGTTTTCGGAACAGTTCTTACAAAATACTAGTTAGTGTTTTCTGAGTAGTAAGTCTTTTCTATACTATAATATTATAAAGAGGAAAGATTTGTTTATTTGTTTGTTTGTTTCGAATAGGCTCCGAAACTACTGGACCGATTTGAAAAATTCTTTTTCCATTAGAAGCCGACATTGTCCCTGATGAACATAGGCTACTTTTTTTAAATTTTATTTTTTTGGTTTCATATGTGTTTTAATGTTTCCGAAGCGAAGCGAGGGCGGGTCGCTAGTTTATTATATTTACCTACAACTACAATTGGTTATTTAGCATCAGTACAACCACGGCAGTTGCAACAAAGTTTACCAAAGTATTTGTTTAATAAGTTTGAGTTTTGAGGTTGGGGGTAAGCCCGCAAGGAGTTCCGGAGAGTAATTAGTTAATGTTATGACATGTTGAGGGTTCGTGAGACCTTTTTATGTTAATTTTGCGTTGACCCAGCTGAGTGTGAGCAAGGAATGTTCTTCTGAGGCCCAAAACCAAAGTTTATGGTTGGTTAATGTTGGTAATAAATTAGTTATTTTATTTTATTAGTAAGATTAAATCTTTGAATTTCTGTGTGATTTTAAAGATCATTCGAGTATCCGTACAGTACTTTAATTAATATGTATATTTATATTCATAGATAGGGAGCGAAGTAAGTGAGCTCTTACCCGTACTACTATTCTTGAGTTCCAGATCTGCATCGATCACTATCGACCTGAACTAATCACTCACGATTATGGTAGAGGATGAAAATCACTGTATCAGTTACATAGCACACATAGAGAATTTAACTAGACGCTTCAATTACTAATATCCTAAGCGCAGAGAAAAAAAACACTTACCTTTGAAAGTGTGCACCTTTGAATTTGACATGATGTGCCAAAGTTGAGGATCTCCAGCCGACGGTGCGAGTACCAGATGCTGTCCCGAGGGAGCCAGCTGGAGGAGTCTTGTTCCAGCACCAGGATTCGAACCCCCCACTGATACGACACGGACTGTCGATGCTATAGGAGGGTGAAGCCTGAGGGAATGGAACGTGAGTATGAATCAGACAAAAAAGCGTAAGTAACAACAAAAAGAAGAAGTATCTGCCGGTTAGTACTATTAAAAATGTACTGACCAAGGTCTTGGATGAACCGCGAATTGAGCCATTTTGGGTCGGAAAAGCATGTGTGGATTATTTTATTTATCTATCGGTAACCATTGTGCGTTTTTTCATGCGCCTCTGTTGGACAGTGCCTTACAAGTAATTAAAAGACTCATTATATTGTTATTTGACAATGCCTTACAAGTGATAACTAGAAGGTATATCATATTAAACTAAAAATGAGTCTATTGAAAAAAATCTAACAAAAGATATATCACTTTTCGCTGTTTTCACCATTTTTATTGCACAGTATTTTTTTTTAATTATACAATAGAGGTAATGTTCCACACGAATATTATGTTCATTGCTTTAGTGTTATTAAGTACAAAACATTAATCTTGTGTATATTTCCATCTTTTTACAATAAAATAAACCATCTGTAATGATGTTATCTATTTCTAACTAAACAAAGACTAAACAGTTACAATTTTCCAGTCTGTTTGTGAACCGAATTTTTTAAACAGCCATTGTTCAGTTTTTGTCATCAATTCTTTTTTCTGGAAATAATTAGTTTTTTTTTTCTTCAAAATGTGAATATTAAATTAAAAGTTATTCAAAATTATTCATAACCTTGAAGTGATTACAACCGCATTTTGATCATTTGAAGAATTACTATTTGTATTTACGTTAGAACGTTAGATGCACGTTAGGCTATTAAATAATTATAAAAAAAAATATCTACGTTTTAGTTTAGCGTTCATTGCGTACATGTTCCAATTGAGGCCGTCAGCGCAAAAGTGGCCTAAGCTTACCATAGTTAGTATGGAGATAATGAGGTTTGAATTTACCTTTACAATACTTCGTAGGCAAAAAAATACGCGCTAAAATAATGTTTAGAAAGGTATCTGTTTTCTATGGATGAAACTAGAGATAGGCTGATATTGCATCAAAATTTATTATGTTTTAAATAAATTGCAATACTTAAGCACGAATATGAATTGTGGGTTAGGCCACTTTTGCGCTGACGGTCTCAATTAGAACAAATATAGAGTAATTTACAGTTTCTGTAGCTATGTACATCCAACACGATAAATAATACACTAGAATTACTATCATAGTCATCATACGTGATAAATTACCCTTATGTTCTATCTATTGTAGTACTAGAATTTGCTATAGTTAAGTTATTCATGAGAACGACAAACTATTTAAAATAAGGTGATCATCCAACAAACTTATTAACAGTTTGAACAAAAAAAAAAGTAAACTTTTACTATTCTAAATTTTAAAGAGATTGCTGAATAATCTGTAATAATAATCTGCGAGCAAAATAATCAGTAAATTACGGAAAAATTAATTCCACAGCAGAGATGTTCTCAGAGATAAAAGCAAACTACAGTTCAAATAAAGAGGTGTGGCTAGAGCGGAGAACCTTTTGGGTTCGTTTCTAATTGAATAAAATAGATTAGCGGAATTGATCTTTTACCAATGGTTTTCGTGTTCATTACCACGTGCTCCGACTTAATTGATCGCTTTACCTTTTACTTTAGGCCACCCCACTTGATGCCATACTGTATTCCCACGTACGCCCGCTCCCCCTACATTTCTTTTCTCACGAGGAATGTAATTATGAGAACAAATGGTAGAGGTTAATGTATTTTACGACCGATCTCTAACTGCTGTAATAATTCTATTGACCCGTTACCTTTGTTCTCGGCATTTTTAAGGTCGACGTTATTTACTTGCGGTTGATTGAATATGAGAAGTTGATTATGCTGGTATTCAATTAAGCAGGACCGTGATCCGATTTAGATAATTCGTTTTGGAAAATAGGTTTTGTTGTTTAATGAATTTACCGTAACAATAATAAAGAAAATGTAAACTTTATTGTTTACTTATTTTAGTATTAAAATATCAATTCTTATATAAATTTGAAACGCTTCCAAACCAAATAAAGATTATGGAGATTACAGGTAAAGATTAATTTAATTAAATAATGTTTTTGAATGAAAGGTCTTTGAATATAAAGTTTAGTTTACAGTAAAAATACATATTTTGAATTCAACATTATATTTTATGTATAATACAATCAACATATCCGTGGCCATTCGTCATTGCTAACATTACTGATTTTGTTATATAATGAGAATGAATATTGCATATGAATTTTTATTTAGTTTTGAACGTAGAAAACTTATTCGAATCGAATTTAAATTACACAATGACTTATTAGATAAAATTTGATTTGCTTGATTGGATATTTGAGGTTAGCTGCTACGGTTGCAGGGGTAGGCATTTATGCGGTATGCCAGTCATGCGTTCCAGTTTGAATGGTAGATATACTATATATGCAATTGAGCAGTCAACCTCAGATCTCAAAATAGGAGGCGTTATTCACATTGCAATTTTTATCGTGTCCGCTTACCACTGACCTAATTTCTGTGAAGCAATTACAACCGAAATAAGAAAAATCTCAAATTTTCTATACGTATTTACGTAGTTAATATTCTGCAGATAACTTTATTAACAGTAACGTTAATTACCAGCCGTTTAGAGGGACGAGTAGAGGCTTATCGTATCCATCGCACCAAGCCATCGCAGCTGTCACGAGTGTGGCGAGCACACCGCGTCGAGCCACTGCCGGCCGCAACCAAGCTATTATCTGAACCAATGAACACGACCAGTCAATAGGGTAATTGTGTTTATATCATACATTCTATGTGACTTCGGATTTCGCTGAAAATTCCGTTGGAATTTTCTTTTAAAATCATTGGGATTGCACTTTTTTTTTTTATTGCTTAGATGGGTGGATCGCTCTTAGCGATAAGACCGCCAATTGTACTTTTTGTGTTTAATGTATAGCACTGTTTATTTGTTTTTTGATGTACAATAAAGAATACTCTCTCTCTCTCTCTCTCTATAAATATTAGTCAATGATTAGTTTTATAACTCCATCCTGTCTAATTAGGCAATTTGGTAATTGTGCAAGGCTATTCGTTATTTTTATACTATTATGATTCGTTATTTTTATACTATTAGAATACGGAATGAATATGTTAGAGGAAGTCTGAAAGTGGCACCTGTGACAGAGAAGCTGAGGAGTACACGTTTGGGATGGTATGGACATGTGATGAGACGGAATGAAAATGAGGTTGTTAAGAGAGTGTTAACTATGAATGTGGAAGGATTTAGAGGAAGAGGTAGACCTAAGAAGAAATGGATGGATTGTGTGAAAGACGATATGGGTAGGAGGGGAGTGAGCGAAGAAATGCTATATGATAGAAGAGTATGGAAGGAGAAAACATGTTGCGCCGACCCCAGGTAACTGGGAGAAGGGCAGGATAATGATGAAATGATGATATGATTTCGACCTGGCCATTCTTGTTGGGATATATGTTTAAAGTCTCTTTACCACGTGGTCCGTTTTCCGTAATCGCAGGGTAGCAAAGGTTTATTCCGATAGCGAACAAAATTCAGACCCTATTATAGAATAATTACGGTCACTGATTAACTATTACGATAATAGATATATAATTTTAGATATACTTCTCATTTGATTCTCTTTCACATTCACTTACCTGCGCTCCCAACTGCATAGGATCCCGTGTTAATATATCACTGGACTTCTTCACTGCTCCGTAGACGAGTTCCACGTCTCTGTCCAGTATGTAACAACGCACGTGCTCGAGTATGCAGCGTAAATACGATATTGTCACCGTTTGGACCTGTTCCAAACGGACATAAACATAAATGGGTGTTTGCTAAAATTTGGTCTGCTAATTTTTTTTAATTGCTCCAATTTGAAACGACTCATTGGTTATTGGCAGCTTGAGATATGACATAGAAGCCTGAATTGTATTGAACATCAGATGTCTTACTGTAAGCTGGAAAGCGTGACTGATGAGCCACTGTAAACAGAGGTAGGAAAGAAAGGTAAAGGTAGAGGTAGAGGTAAGAAAGGCAAACAAAAATCCTCAAGGATTTTCTGATGTGAATTTACCGCAAAAAAATCTATGTTTATATCTAAACTGTCGAAAATCTTTCACAAAGATACACCGACCGGGAATAAAACCCAAGCTCCGTAATTTAGTACTCCGATTAACTAACCACTTGGTTAGTTGGATGGTCCTTTTATAAAACCATACCTACAATAATTTACCCATCGAGTCAATACTGGTTGTAGAACCTCTTGAGAATCCGCGCGGGTAGGTACCACCATCCCGCTTATTTCTGCCGTGAAGCAGTAATGCGTTTCGGTTTGAAGGGTAGAGCAGCCGCTGTAACTATACTTGAGACCTTAGAGCTTATATCTCAAGGTGGGTGGCGCATTTACGTTGTAGATGTCTATGGGCTCCAGTAACCACTTAACACCAGGTGGCCTGTGAGCTCGTCCACCCACCAAAGATATAAAAAAAAAACTTGAGGCTGTATGGATAACAAATAATAATTGATGTATGCAATTATGTGTATCTTTGAACGAAATATAAATTTCCCTGTAATATTTTAGGTTACGTGACTCCAATGATAAGCGCGAAGCTCGCGTGTTCAGAATACGGCAAATGTATGGGACTTTTTTTTTATTTATGGTAGAAAAATGTAAATTGAACTCTAAAAAAACATAAAATTCTGAAGCCCATACTGAAAAATATTCATGTACAATATCTATAACATAGCCATTGTACTATAAGAGTCATGTATATATTGGATGTTATATATTTTCAGCAGTCTAAACCAACGCGCCGTAAGAAAGAGCCAACAAGTTCCAAGTTTACTTTATGACAAATCTCCAAGGATTGGCTCGAGAGTGGAAATGTTTTGTTCCGACTAAGAACCAAACTTTAGTATTTTGTTCCAGGGATTATCTTCTAATGGCCGAGCAATTTTACTCGAGCTTGTAAGGAATTAATGACGAAACTTCGTTAATTAACCCCATTTGGTGATTATTCAGAAGCTAGGTCAGTTTCAAATGGAAAATGTTCATATACAGGGTGTAATAGAATGTGCCCTAAAAACGTAGTCACAAAGTAGTGCAATTTTTAATGTGATTTAATAAATTATTCATTGGAAACAACTAGTGTCCCTGGTAATAAGAGCCTAACAAATTTGAAGACTTATTATGACTTAAATGATGCCGTAAAACTTAAGTGACATATGTTTTCTATAATGACATATTTATTTCTTCTCATGCCAGTCTTAAAAGGTGACTACGGGTATCGACCGAGAACAGGCTTACTCCGAGTATAACTAAGATATTGCGGTCCCCAACTGGTACTTATTTAAATCAAATCTAATCAGAATTTTGTTTATTCAACATAAATGAAAGTACACACTTGTTGAACGTCAATAAAAATTACCGCCAATTCACAAAAACTAGCCTCCGTCCTGAGAAGAACTGGCAAGAAACTCAGCTGGCATGTCTTTTATTTTTTTGGAGTTTACTCCTTTAGAATCGATTTACATATATAGGCCCGGGGTATGAAAATTATGGGGACCAAAATCGTACTAGCATGTCACACGAAATGCGTTATGCGCCTGATTGGCTCCTGATTGCGTGATGCGTGCGCGCGCCAATCAAAATCGTACTAGCATGTCACACGAAATGCGTTATGCGCCTGATTGGCTCCTGATTGCGTGATGCGTGCGCGCGCCAATCAGGAGCCAACGCGCGGCCGCGTTATTGCAGGTGACGCCGGGCTGCTGCGCCGGCAGTCCGCCACAAAGCCTCGTACTGATCGCGCGTTTCTCTCATTATTGTATTTTTGTATTTTCATATATTTGTTAGTCGTTTGTTTTGTGTCTCGTTAATTTGTTAATAATCTGTAGTGTATCGTGTTGTCGTAATATAGAACTATTTCTCGTATTGTTTCGTTTAATTTTTTATATCCAGTAAACTCCAGTCGTGCGTCGGAGCGGACACACACACTTTTTTTATTTTTATTTTTTTTATTTTTTTTATTGGTTGTATACTACCCTTATTGTGAGACTGCACGGGTGGCTGCTATGAGATGCATTTGAGATTTCGACCTCATGACGGCAGCATCCACATTCACATTGTGAGGTTTATCAACTTCAGTAACCATTTAAAGTTAGACTTGAGCATCTGTAATCTATGCAATAAAGCGGCTGTCCCATCCCTCAAAGGTGACCAATAAATATATAGAAAACAAATATATAAAAATAAAAATAAAACATTTCTAACTAGAACTCGTAAACTGAAAGAAAACTGACAGGAACGGTAGTAAAGTTTCCTCGAAACTAACAATCAAAGTTTTATTATTTTGTCGACGAATTAAGACCAGCTTACGTGAGCTCCGGTTGTCATAATGACAAAACTTGCTAGACTATCGATGATGTGTAATCGTTGGTGATTACCTCTTCAATGTTTGTGTAACAGGCCGTCGTTACCTGGCTTTTGGTGGGCAAATAAATTATTACGAAACTTCGAGAACAAAGGGTTGCGTTGAAACTTTATGTTGATGAATTTGTGAGGTTGCGGAGGTCGGGTACGATGCTGAGTTTCTTAAAAGTGTTGTAATTTTTTTTATTCTGTATTCGTATTTTGTAGGTTTTCTTAACTTTGATAAATTAAAAATGTACAGTATTTTTTTGTAACATTTTTTTTCTGTGTACCTTTTAAATTGCTTATTTCTTAGATGAACTATGTAGGTAATACTGATTTATTCATTGCACCTTAACGTTTTCTCTCTGGGATAGTGATAGGTGCTGTTAACTAATAAATTCACCCATTGTGGTTTAAGTTCATAGTTTTTACGTGCAAAATTTATTTATATCGCCTCTTCTGAATAATAAACGGACAGTCTTTTGTTATGTAAATTCATCTATGCCCTTCAATTTTATGTCAAAGTTTTAAACCAAAGATACGCTTCAAACTTCTGAACAAAACACAATGTTATACTCACGGCCGCTAGTAAAAAGTCGAAGTTGCAAACGGTTAGGTCCTTCAGCTTAGAGAAGTCCCCAGCCAAAAGTAAATGGAGCCAAGACTCCTCTACGTGACGTTGTGTGAAAGCGGCCGCCGTCCTACTTGCCGAATGGAATGGCGTCGAATCTAGAAGAGCGTCGTCATCGTCTACACAACCTGATAAAGGAAAATGTACTTTAATCTTGCCACAGTTGGGCTATTTTAGGGCACCCAGGTAACATTCCCCTATAATTTAGACTCCGGTGGGAGTGTTGCTGTTTCAGATACGATAGCAATAGAATTACACAGCTGACGCACGTAATCTAGAATTTCCGGGAGAAGAAAACACAGGTGCTGCCATTAATTTATATTATAACGCAGATTCAAGAATTATGAACTAAAACGCAAGTAATCGTAGCCTTACAGAGCGTAAAACTATATCAGAATAGACCTAGCTTGCTTACAATGAATTATACCAGTATTTTCAATGTAGGTCAATTAATAATAATAATAATAATAATATTGAACACGTTTTCTGCTAGAAAACTTCTGGATTTGTCGAAGACAATTTACCACAAATTTTATTGCTGTCATGCCATGTAATTTGTCTGTTTTAGTGCAGGATCCGGCGTGTCATTGCGTGACGATGAACCGTTTAGCGGATGATAAATTGTATTCGGATATTTTGAATTTTACTTTTGCAGCAACAAGCCTAGTTCGGTTTTGTATACAAATATATTTTCATTAACGCGAGCGCGTTGAGTAATAAGGTTACGTATACATCTATTGTATTCTTTGGAAACAAGTTTTGTTATAAGTATCATTAATCTGCTAATATGAAAGGTGACCTTCGAATATGAAAGGTGACCTTCGATAATCGTATTTTTTCAACTAAATATTTATTAATAAATAAGAGAAGATCAAAAGTATGAAAGATCCAATAACCAATGCTGGGATACATTGACATCTCTTTATGCAAGCTACGAGTCCGCCGGATTCTAACATAGTGACGTGTCCCTATAGACATCACCAGATTAATACTTGAGACATGAGTTAAAAACATATTTACTGTAAAAATAACTTTCAAAGAGCAACGCTTCTCAACAAAAACAAACAATGGTGGTATCGTTACAGTCTACCACCAGTAAAAATATGTGGTGGATACTCAGCTAACCGAGCTCTTTTTTTATGATTGAAAGATTACTGGAGGCCTTTCCTATTTCACCAGGACAGGTGGGCGAACAAAGGCTCAGCCAGGAGGGGTGGGATTTGCTAACAACTGCCTGAGCGCCTCCGAAGGAAACCTAACAACTCAAGAGCAATTACTTCGCGAATGAATCTACCACCGGATCGGAATCGCGACCCGCTGAGAAGATCCGGCGAGAAACTCAGCGAGCTGATGCATGGGTAAGGTTGCACGTCGACCTCTTTGTCGAGTTCGACGAGTACGGTTACCGAGGTTCTTAAGCCGGTTCCTAGTGTTAGAGCTAAAGGCGTCTAAGGTTATTGGATCTGAGGGATCCGTAAGGACGTGAACTGACCGAGCTCGTGTGCTTCTGAAGTGTCCGTGTCGTCGGCGTCGTTGAGGAAGGAGGAGAAGTGTAGTGCAGCAAGGTCTGAATGGGCGTCCCGAAGAGCGCTCTGCACGCGAACATAGCGGCGTCGGGCCCGGGCACCGGCCGCCGCCGCCGCCCAACGCCAGGTACTACGTCCCGACACTATTGTCTCTGTTATGAGATTCTCTGAAAATATTCTCTTGTGCTACACCGTAATGAACATTAAACTATTTTTTTTTGTATGCTTAACGGCAAACGATGGGAAGCTGTTTCAACTCGTTACAAATTGAGTTGCTCGCTCCGGGCATCTCAATATTGCAGTAATTGTAACGTTACAATGCCTCTTGTAAAAATGTTTTTTTTTTTTAATCTAGTATTTAAAAAAAAAGACAAACCCGCCAAGTTTCTTTCCAGTTCTTCTCAGTACGGAGGCTAGTTTTTGTGAATTGGTGGTAGTTCTTTTTGACGTTCAACAAGTATGTACTTTCATTTATGTTGAATAAAAAAAAATTGATTTGGTTTGATTTGAGTTAACTTTTACGCGATCGAGAAGTTAAAAAAACTCTCACTAAGCACACCGTGAATACCGTAGAAAACGCAAAACGAAATTGTCTAATCCTAAAATATAGAATACGAACAGTTTAAAAATACATATTTGTACTTCTGGAACAGTTAATACGCAAATTTATCAAGACTGTAAAAAAGTTTTCTTCATATATTTACCACGTACTATCCGTCTTTGGAATGAGCTCCTCTTAACGTTGTTTCCTGAGCGCTATGACATGTCCTTCTTCAAACGAGGTTTGTGGAGAGTATTAAGCGGTAGGCAGCGGCTTGGCTCTGTCCCTTGCATTGCTGACCTCCATGAGTGACGGTAACCACTTACTATGCGGTGGGCCGTATGCTCATCTGCCTACTTGGGCAATAAAAAAAAATATCGGTAATGATTCCGATAATTTCTACTTACTCATCATGTACTTGGCGACACATAACGTCGAAAAGTTAAAATTTGCATCTTTTAATGTTATAACGGCTTCGCTATTGCTCGTCGGCATCAAAAGTTCTAAAAGTTCCAATTCCGTTAGGCCAAACTCCGAACAAGTTATATAACCTAAAACAAAAAGAAAACTGGCTGCAAATGATTTCTATTTCTACTCCTATAGAGCTAGAAATCGAGAAACTAGTTGTTGACAAAGTCAATAAGCAACTAGTATATTATAGGTCAAATCTATTTTAGTAACTCCGCGGTGCTTGGTATTTTTTTTGTTTGCTAAGATTAATGAACTAAACTTCATTCCACTTATGGTTGTCACTCACTTGCTAATTTACTAAAAGCCTTTGAACCGAAGACCACTTCTAAATTATCGAAGGCACCGTCAATGTAGTCTCCGTAGCATTTGTTTTCCGGGCTTTCTTCGATCGCATCCAAAAAGTAATAGCAGTTCTGAACTTTGAACTTTTCCTTTTGCGCCGGGGTCAATTGCAATTGCTCTAAAGACATCGCACTGGTGCATACTAGGAAGACATTCCTTGGAAGAGACATCGGTAGCCACGACAGCCCTGTTACTATATCGCACTCTAAAGGATTGACTCTGTGAACGTTATCAATAAATATAAACAATATTTCATTTTCCATCTCTTCGCATCTCCGCAATAGACTTTGAAACCAGTTATTAATGTACAGAGGATCAAAGCTGGCGTCTTTAGGTAAATAGCCTTCGGGAATGTTCAAGATTATTGATATTTGTTGGCACATGACTCTTAAAAGTTCCAAGTTGTAGGCCGATCGCGGCGTCGAAGCGGAAAACCTTATTATCCTTAGAACTGGCTTCGAGAAAATTTCCTCGCATTTTGTGTACAAGTGCGTCAACAAAGTGGTCTTTCCGGAAGCGTCGGGCCCGTATATTAACACCGGAGGATGTCGAGTTCGGTTCTCGTAATTTTCCTTCACGGTGCTCAAAATATTTTTAGATGCTTCTTCTATTTGTTTAGCGTTGACTTTGTAAGCTCGATCGTGTTCTATACATATTCTTAAATGAGTGATGTGCTCGAGAAAAACTTCCTGAAATAAATAAAGCGGAACCGTGAGCGAACGATTAATTATTCCTAGCGGCACCCTGAACTAAAGATATCAAAGTTGCTTTGTAACTTTCAGCCGGTAATTTAATTACTTTTCGAGTTTTAATTACGCTTTTTAACTCTAACCTTGTTGTCTGTTTTGTTGTTCATTTAATTTATAGCTACGATGTTGTTTTGTGTTCATTTAAATTCAGAATTCATAATTATGGTGTGTCGGGTTTTGAAATTATGAAACAAGCCTATCAACTTGTAACACTAACACTCTAGACGTCGCAAGATCGATATGAAAACAAGAAATGAATGATATTATCACTGGCACGAGCGAAGGTTATTCTTTAGTCAACTTTAACAAAAATATACTACCTGTACAGTCTTCTTCCGTCCCTTTCCTTGATCAGGTTCAGTACTGAGACTATCATCGACTAGTGAACTCACTAAGCCTAGAATTTTTTCCCTGAATGGTGCTAATTTTTCTTCATTCTCAGATCCCCCATCCGTCCTCGAAGAATCAGCAGACGATGGCCTAAATTGATAAATTGCGGTCTTAATTGGTTAAAGAAAGATTCGAACCATTGAATCTATTTGAATTATGATCTTCTTGCCCTTATTCGACAAGGTTGATTCGGTAGGGTAATAGGTAGAAATTTGGATTTTTGTTTTGGCTCAGTTTTGCAGCCAATATGACTTAAAGAAGTTTAAGAATGGAAGACTGTGGGTTGATACAAAAGGACATAAATGATTGTTGAGCGGATAAAGTTACAAAATAAGTTTAATTTACTACTGCTGTAGAAGGACGTCAGGTAATAAGAAGAGGTCCTACATAATTAGTAACTTTTTTGTATGTATATCCAGGTTAGTTGGATAGACTCCTGTCACAATTCGTCTTTTCGCATTAAAAGTGTACAATTTCCAAAAATATTCGAAATTGAGTTAATATAGGGAATCATTTGGCATCACCAGTATTTTTCGCATCAAAAAAGCGTAGTTTAGTAGAAGTCGTCGTGGCCTAAAGGATAAGACGTCCGGTGCATTCGTTGTTGCGATGCACCGGTGTTCGAATCCCGCAGGCGGGTACCAATTTTTCGAATGAAATACGTACTTAACAAATGTTCACGATTGACTTCCACGGTGAAGGAATAACATCGTGTAATAAAAATCAAACCCGCAAAATTATAATTTGCGTAATCACTGNCCGGTGCATTCGTTGTTGCGATGCACCGGTGTTCGAATCCCGCAGGCGGGTACCAATTTTTCGAATGAAATACGTACTTAACAAATGTTCACGATTGACTTCCACGGTGAAGGAATAACATCGTGTAATAAAAATCAAACCCGCAAAATTATAATTTGCGTAATCACTGGTGGTAGGACCTATTGTGAGTCCGCACGGGTAGGTACCATCGCCCTGCCTATTTCTGCCGTGAAGTAGTAATGCGTTTCGGTTTGAAGGCTGGGGTAGCCGTTGTAACTATACTGAGACCTTAGAACTTATATCTTAAGGTGGGTGGGGCATTTACGTTGTAGATGTCTATGGGCTCCAGTAACCACTTAACACCAGGTGGGCTGTGAGCTCGTCCACCCATCTAAGCAATAAAAAAAAAAAGTTTAGTTTTAGTTTTTTTTTTTAGTTTACCTATATTTTGACTACTATTAACAAAATTAATACATAATTTTATTTGACTTTCAAAGACAAATAATGTAACTAATAAAAAATAAATGTTGCAAATATGATTAATATTAAAATATCACATGTTAAACCTTTAAAACACTCTCCTGTAAAATTAGTAAGTTTTGAGATTATACAGTTTTAATGCGAGAAGACGACTTGTTTCTGATGAAGTGCATCTTTTTATTACTATTACAAATATAGCCAGGATCGATTGACTCACTCTAGTCTTATAAAGTGAGTATCGGGTAATGTCTCTTCCATTTTTTTCTTCAGTTCTAACAGCCTTGTATGTGCGAGGACAGTAATTTTGGAGTCGTCCTCTTCAACTTCCGCCAAGTCACGAAACACTGCTATAAGTCCTTTGGGATGATTCCCGTTTGATAAAAGTTCTGCAATTAAAGTTATGTAGGTTTCACATGTCGTAGATATTTCTTTTTTCGTCTTCCTGAGTTACACACGCTTAACAAAAAAAAGACTCCTGCTACTAGTATTACAGTTCATAGATAAAAATCCGTGTAAAGCAACTCTTAATTTTCAAGATATACATTCAACATGCCAGACATAATTTCAATCGGGGAAAAACACACACAAAATAAGCATTAAATTTAACATTTGAAAGGTAATAGTGATGTGATTTGTAAGAAATTAGGTTAACCTTCACTCTTTCACCCTTTCATGGTGTATTTTTTTTAAATGCGAACAAAACTTCAACTTACGTTGCAACTTAATAGGGATTCTATTGAAAAGTTTGGTTAATGTAAACTGGAGCAATTCAATTTAATTAAATAGAAAACGCAGTTATATGTTCGCCGTAAAAGAAACAAACAAAATATATTATCTTATTTATATATTATCTGAATTTCCAATTTTAAGTTTATCCTTGACAAAATATCGTCCTCGTGGATTCGATGTACATTAAAAATAAAATATGAGTTTATGTATTTTTTATCGTTTCTAAATGATAAGTAAGTGTTGTCTCTTTTCCATAAATGTGTCAAAGTATTTTGGAGCACGTGAATAATATCCTCGTTGTGTAGGAAAACATTGTAATAAAATTACAATTGCTAACACAAATGGGATGCATTTTGATGCATTTACGAGCACTGGGCTGCCAGACTCTTTAGCAATAATTTACATTGTTAATGGAATAGATACGATGCGGATAGTGCAGTATTGGTCATTGAAATGATCCATGAGATAAGCCCATATGCCACAATGTAAATCTTTCATTCCATGTTAATAGTAATACGCGGAGGATATTCGGCGTGAGTTTTTACGTCATTAGAAGTTACGGAATTAAGAAAAGCTGCAGTTTCTGCAATTTTTTTTTCCAATTATAGCAGACGGTTAGGGGCAACCTGATCATAAGTGGCTACTGTCCCTAATGCACACGGGTGATGATGAGGAGACGGACAAGTTGATGACTACCACTAAGAAACTTTTCAAATATCGTTATAGAAGAATGTGTCATAGCTCTCGGGTAACACCGTTGAGGAAAATTCACTCCGGAGCTGGATGGTATGTACTCGTTATAAGTAAAAATGAGAAGATCATCTCCAACAATAGTGCATCATCATCTTATAGCACTCCCAGAGACTGCAAGTTTCTCCGATTACCCAGAGATTTCCAGCAATCGAGTGATTAAAAAGTTAGATCGACCGTTGTATGCAAATTACTAATATTATAATCAATAAGTGTTAGCAAATAACTGTAAAATTTAAATATTAAATTGTAAGTTAATTTGTCTGTTCATGTTCTGTGTGGTCGTGTGCCGTTCATCTAATTTGGCGTTGAAACGTTGTATAGTTGTCGGTACAGCAAGGAAAGTTTATGCTAAGTATAGTAAGTATCATTTTCATTAGATATTGGACGCGAGATATCTTTGAAGAATAACCAAGGGCACAAACATTTGGTCCATCATGTACAAACATCTTTCACAAACATTTAGTGACCTAATCCTCTGCGTAGCTTTTCCGTGTCTGCGAACGGCACCCAATTAGCTAAGCGTTTCACTTCCCGGGCCCTCGTGTTTGGAGTTCATTATTTTTGTACACAACAATCCTTTACACAATGATAGTTGCGCAACAATAGCGATAGCAATAGCCAACGATAGCGTGTATTCCATATATTTAGTGAAATTCATAATAACTAGCGGTCAGTATGTGAGTATTATGTATATTTGGATGTTAATAATAATTAACAAAAAAGGTATAATACAATAATATACCACGGTTCGTTTTTCAATAGTCTAATGTCATAAACACATCAAGTTGGAAAGTTTTTCGAGAGATCTAAACTCCGGACTGTAAAGAGTCCTTAAGTCAGCAAAACTTGCTAAAGCTCCTCTAAATTTCTAACTTTGAACAACTTAAAGGAGACTTCTAGGTACTCGTCTATTATATTTTACCATTGGAGTCGGCGATAACAACCTCTGACATCTGTTAGATACACGGATATACATACTCGTATTATTATGCGGTAATTTATTATATATTTTTATATCGACTTGTCCGCGTAGTAATAACAGTGTGTCAAATTATTATTATTTTGTCCCAAAACTCGCTCAGAGGTTTTCCTTATCAACTATTATAATAATTGAACTTTGTAATCAGCGAGAAGAATGGCCGTTAATGTATTTTGTTCTGTAAGTAGTCCTTAGTTTTTTTTTGCTTATTTGGGTAGACGATCTCACTGCCCACCTAGTGTTAAGTGGTTACTGGAGCCCATAGACATCTACAACGTAAATCCACCACCCACCTTGAGATATAAGTTCTAAGGTCTCAAGTATAGTTACAACAGCTGCCCACCTACTACCCCACTCTTCAAACAGAAACGCATTACTGCATCACAGCAGGAATAGGCAGGGTAAAGTTAAAGGCCGGTTTAAATTATCATAAATTAAAATCGTGGAGCTATTCAATATACAGTCATGGAATCTTTTGATATGGAGTTCTGCTTATAGGTATATTTTATTTATATCTATGTATGCAATTGTAACTATTGACCGCGTTTATCTTACCCAGAGCTAATTCGCATTGTGCTTCGACTGGGCTTCGCAGCAGATTTGAAACGTCGACTCCCCTGGAAATTGCCTCAAGAATCACAGCATTGAATGCCTTCTGCACCTCGGCTAGGCGGCTACGTTGCTCGTCTCGTTCCAAAAGATCGCTGAACCTGTTCCAAAGTTACATACTCATTATAACTTAGCCAGCCAACAGAGCCGCTGTATTTGCTCTGTCGCGCTCTGGTCGAGATACAGATATAACAGCATCTACATGACAGTACCAAAAAAAAAGATAAATTCTTAAAACCGCGTATTAATAAAAGGGAGATGCAGAAAAATTTGATGTTAAACTATGGACTTATAAATTTAACGAGAACATAATGAAAAGTAAGAGATTCGAATATTTTTTTGAAGAATTGTTACATACGAATTCTATTAGGTTAAGAAATGACTATAATTTAGCGTAAGATAGACATATCCAGTTTGAACGAAGCTTGTATCCCTGTTATTAAGACCTCAAATTTGTTATTAAGACCTCAAATTTATTTAAGACGGATGATGACATTCATCTTGAGGTATCTAGGCTCCGGTAACTGATTATGTCTCCCGATTTAGCTTATAAGATGCATATATCTTTGCATGGCCAGAACTAATTAAAATCCATTTGAGTGTCGTTGATTGAATCACTTATAAAGAGCCTTACGCTTATGAAGTAACAATAAATGAAATGAAATGAAAAGGCGAAGGAATAAAGCACATCTGATGCTCTCCGAAGTAGATATTTCGGTATTGTAAATTTTTGTCCACTCCCGAAACCCGTGATAGTTATAAAACACAAAGAGGTCAGTTCTGTGTGATCGAGCAGCTCCATTAATTTGGGTTCTTCTTATCCAGGATAATCCTTGAAGATTGATCGAGACAATATAACATTTCGTACATACTACATACAATTGCTTTCAGTACAGATTACTGTATGTTTTGTGTACATTGGTATTTTGGCAACTATAATTAAACAGGTAAAATATAATTTATGTCAATATTTCGAATGTACGTGCGGAAAGACTATGCTTGATGTTATATCGAGATATCTACCTGAATATTTAAGGAGATTTAAATCTATCTTAATATTATAAAGCTGAGGTGTTTGTTTGTTTGCTTGGTTGAGCGTGCATACTTAGGAACTGGTCCGATTTGAAAAATTATTTTACTATTAGATAGCCCATTTGTTGAGGAAGGCTATGGCTTAACATAACATCTTAAAACCGCAGCAAAATAATGCTCAAGCCCGTAATAATGAAACGTACCAAGCGCCGGCCGGTGCGGGGCGCCACAGAATAAGAAGAATAACAAGAAACACCTAAATCACACCAAGAAAGGCTTTGAAAATTGTAGATTTTTCTGGATTTCTCCAGGATCCCCTCATCAGATCCTGATCCTAATGACTACAGGACCATTCGGGAATTCTACACTTTCGAACAAAAAAAAGAAAAAATAATTATCAAAATCGGTTTAAGCATTCTCGAGAAATAGGTGAACATGAAATCGTGGTCGAAATGATAACTTCCTCTTTTGAAGTCGGTTAAAAAGCGTGATTTTGGACCTTAAATAGCTCCTAACATTCTATTATTCAAAAATATTTTCACCTTCTACGTAAATGAAGTTGCGGGCAAAAGCTAGTATATAATACTTTAGTTTTCATAATGATTACGATTCAGGTGTACGGAAGAAATACTATTATTTGTTTTTTGTTTATATTCTTTCCATTTACTCGTTATTTTTCGGACTGAATTATCCGATACCATTTGATAAATTCACAATCGAACTGTGCGTAGCGCATCTAAAGTGAAGTGAAAAAGTGATTTTTCCAAACAAACCTAAGCTAAATTACAAATAAAGAAAAAGACATACACATATTTTCCCAAATTGAACCCCAAATAGAAATGCCGATATCAATTTTCGAATACACAAAATACAATGAAATAATAAAATATGATACTTTTCCCTTTTTCTTGTTACCCAATATTGTTTGGTTCTCACAAATGGCCGAGACTAAAATAATCGTAAAGAACGTAATTCGATTACCATAAACGTTTTCGAGGAGGTTTTCCCTCTTTATCAAATTACGACTTGAACATCTGACACATTCGGCAAATTAATGTTATTTATATGTTATTTATATACAATCTGCCTACAAAGAATATTGCGGTATTTTGGTCATGTTGCACGTAGGGATACCAGCAATTTGGAACGCCTTGTGGTGACCGGTAAAATAGAGGGGAAAAGGCCTAGGGGTAGAGGTCCCAAACGATGGTCGGACCAAATAGCGGAGGAACTGGGGATACCTATCAGCGACGCACTCCACCGGGCTGCAGGGCGGGATCGATGGAGACAGTTGGTTGACGAAATCGGACGGAGTCACGATCCTCAGCAGTGAGGAACCGATCGAAGAAAGAGAGATATGTTATTTTAATACCGAGGCGTTAAAGTAACCTACCGACTCATTTGCGGTTCCTATTTGATTTGTATTTTATTGACTTTTATCAAAACATAACCGAAATGGACAAAATAATTGACAGAACGTACGTATGTATTTTTTTTTCATAATTGAATTATTGAGAATCGATCTCCTGAGGAATTAAAAGCTTGTATGTATGTATATAGTATTATACTTAGTCTGGCCATAAATACTGTTACAATTAAAAATAAACAAAAAATTACATTTGAATTTGGAATCTGTCATTTTTATATGATTGTTCATTGAGTTTTCTCATTTTGACGCCAATACATTTTGCGATATTATAATGGGGTGGGGTGATAAAGAGAACTGAATCGCTGTGATTGCATTACACAAAGTACTTATATAGCAGCCGTGAAACAATAGAATTGAGGTTCGCCCTCAAATCTGAAGATGGGCGGCGGCATTCATCTATGATATCCGGACCACGTCTAATATTAGATATGCCAATGCGTCGTCTGCTCTAGCGAAGTGAAGGCTAATGTGAGGTATAGGTACTTTATCAATGCACAATCTGTCGTTTTTGTTATCTTACCAGTTGGGTGCAAATGAAGCTATTATTTTCTTGTTATTAGAAACGGAAGCAATTCTCTAAGCGACACGAACGTAAAAGTTTTATCGCGTAACTTCTAGTATTAATTTATTTACTTCGACACTAGAGAAAATTGTTTCCTTTTGATATTAATCTTGATGAAAATATAGATGTTAAGTAGGATTATAATCAAATATTTATTGAAACAAATATTGCTTAAGCTCTTCTTTCTCGGAACGATAATATCTGTTCTAAGAAGCTGTAAATAGCTCTGTTTAGATTTTAAGATTAAATCATTTAATAGGTTCTATTACTAGGTTGTACTAGACACTAGAGAAAATTGTTTCCTTTTTATATTAATCTTGATGGAAATATACATGTTAAGTAGGATTATAATCAAATATTTATTGAAACAAATATTGCTTAAGCTCTTCTTTCTCGGAACGATAATATCTGTTCTAAGAAGCTGTAAATAGCTCTGTTTAGATTTTAAGATTGAATCATTTAATAGATTCTGTTATAGCGTACTTACTCTTTTATCTTATCAAGTTCACTGTAAATATCATTTTCAAACGAATATCACAATTAAATGTTTTAAATCAGTTTTAACTATTTTTTACATTGGTATAGTGTAAATTTAATTCCACGTTACAAATCTGTTATCTTTTCTTTTTTCTTTTTTTAATTACTGTCGCCATTCACCTTATGACCTAAGGTTGACTTCAATACAATTGGATAAACGACTTTCGAACGTATGGGCTACATGCCTAAGTTAATTATTGCTTGTTGATGAAGTTTGCTTGTAGCTTGATTTTCGTTTGCGGGTAGCTAACACAGAACGCAAGATATTTGATAGATGCCTGAATCCCGCTAACGAAAGTTCCCAAGATAAGCTTACATATGTATGTAAATGTTCCAAACAATAGCATTTGGACCGTCGGTCTACTGAGGAATATCACCCGCTGAGAGATCGTATCTTTGACATTACTCTAAAACGTTTTGTTATTTTATTAATTATTTTATTAAACGTTTATTAATTAAAACGACTTTTACGGTTTATTCTCGGGTTTTTTGCTCATCTCGCGAGGTCACGGACGACGAAAAACTGTACAGTACTGAAAGCGTCGAAAATAATAATATATAATGAGAATAAAAAAGGACAGATTAAACCATTTAATAATAAGTAGTTTTAATTATGTCCATGACGTGCGAAAACAGAACGATGCCTCCAATGAACACAACGCTAACTCCAAATTCGTAGATTTACAGGAGGAGCATTTAAACTTATCTACTACTACTATTATTTAATAATATATATTATTACTATTAATCTTTATTATTGCAGATATATTTATGGTTTTTTTGTGTAGCTAGCTGATTTACCCTTGCTTTGAACCCCATTAATAATGATTAATTGTAATACTTTGAACATAGTGAAGCGATTTGCGTGAAAAATCAAAATTTCAAAATTTTGAGTTAGAGTAGTGTTCATTGGAGGCATCGAGAAGAAAATACTGAATCGGGTTTTCGCATGAGCAAATGCATATAAGGAAACGCGGGCACGTTTGGTTTAGAAAAACCTTTGATAAGATATTGAAGCAAATTTATTATTACATTTTACATAATTTGCGGACTACTGCCATGTCATTTCGAAGATCCAACCAAGACGTTTTAAGAGTAACATACCTATATAGGCATAACTACAAAAAACTATTCAGATTTGTCGTGATTCGTTACTTTTTGGAGTTTACTCCTTAAGAATCGATTTACATATATAGGCCCGGGGTATGAAAATTATGGGGACCAAAATCGTACTAGAGAGTATAGCATGTCACACGAAATGCGTTATGCGCCTGATTGGCTCCTGATTGGCGCGCGCACGCATCACCTGATTGGCTCCTGATTGGCGCGCGCACGCATCACCTGATTCTTGCGCNCGTACCGTTTTTACGTGGGGACGGAATGTCATCCCTCTGTCGAGGGTGACGCCTAGGTATTTGACCTTCGGGGCCCACGGTATGGGCTGGTCAAAGAGAGTGATGGGGCTAACGGCGGAGGTGTTTACGCGCCTACTGGGGAGTGGGGTGCTCGAAGTGGTATTCGGAGGGCGACCCCTTTTGAATAGCACCGCTGTGCTTTTCGTGGGCTTAATGTCTATTCGCCACTTCCGGAACCACTGTCCCATGGTGGTTACTGCGGTCTGGAGTCGCCGATGAAGCAACGACATCTTCCTACACGAGTAGTAGATAGCCGTGTCATCGGCGAAGAGCGCTAGATGGGTCTCCGGAGACCGGGGTATATCGTTGATATACAAACTAAATAATAACGGGGAGAGCGCGGAGCCTTGCGGGACTCCGGCGGTCAGTTGACGGGGACGTCCGTCCGGTACTCTTCGTATTAATTTATATGAAAATCAACCGATCAATTCAAAGTCCGAATACATACATACACATAAATATATTTATTTTATTGGAGCTTTTTATTTACGCCTTGACGACGACGTCCGAGCAAACGGTGATAGCGTATCAAGAACATGCCATTTGACGGTTTTATTGCGATCTCATAATATGATATACAGATAAAATATGTCGATGTTATGTTTTGAGGTGATGATATTCTCCGATTACGCGTAGACATTAATTGCACAGGTCTCAAATCGATTAGCCAAGCGGACGCAGTAAAACTTACGAGTGGACGGACATCTTTTAATTTTCTTTTAAATCGTAACATCTGTTTACATTTATTAAAATTCGCAGGAGTCACGCTTCTTTAAGTAATTTAAGAAATCAAAGACAACAAAAATTTTCAAATAAATAAAAAAACTATATCTTTTAAGTTATGCCGATTAACGAAGCGTTAAGAACATCAAAGCGTAATTTAATATGTGAACAAAGATATGAGAATTCCAATTCAAATAACAGTTTCTCGCTTGGCAATTATGGATAAATATTATTAAGGCCAACGCGACTCGTTATCGCCAACCGCCGCATTTTATTAAAAAGCTCAAAAGCACTTTATAAACAAATGAAAAACAAAAATTGTTTCATTTAAACCCCTTTTTTTCAATGTTGTTAAAAAAAAAACTAACATTGCCCTTACAGACACATCCAATCCCGACGGTAATTTACTATTCTATTTAATAATTTGTTTGCGCTCGTTTAAGCAAGCACTTAAATTGGACTACAGGTCCGCAACCGGCGAACTACACACCACACGCCGATGATTTTATTCACCGTGACACTACTTAAGAGATATCAGATAATAAAAGCACCGCGGACAGATATTCCGATGCCATTTACAAAAGTAGCCGCCGTAATATGTTACCATTTAATTGGTCAGCTGACCGACGCGACCGCGGGTTATATATTTAGCTCGCCGTAAATATAATAATAGTTACCATCGTTTCTTTAAGTGTTTCGCTAAACTACATTAACCACGATATCGTTTTATTGAACAGTTATTTTCACACGTTTCAATGTGTGATAAAAAGTAAACATATTACTGGTGGTAGGATCTCTTGTGAGTCCGCGTGGGTAGGTACCGCCACCCTGCCTATTTCTGCCGTGAAGCAGTAATGCGTTTCAGTTTGAAGGGTGGGGCAGCCGTTGTAACTACATTGAGAGCTTAGAACTCATATCTCAAGATGGATGGGGTGGATGTCTATAGGGCTTCAGAAACCACTTAACACCAGATGGGCTGTGAGCTTGTCCACCCATCTAAGCAATAAAAGAAATAATTAAATTATGTAGATTTATGAAATTTATCGAAGGATTTCACATAAAACTTTAACGACGACGATGATCTTAACAACTTCTCTTGTTCTGAAAACGAAAGTAAAATGTGTTAACTCAA
Organism: Bombyx mandarina; assembly: GCF_003987935.1. The sequence goes on from NW_021011476.1 coordinate 13,387,235, forward strand.
ACATTTCTCAGAAAACAAATTACTCTGACTAATATCCGACGCAATTCCAAGCAGTTATATGTTTTGGGCTTCAAAATCTGATATATTTCTTCCGTTGTGAGATAAAATTAAAATTACGAAAAACTTCAAGTTTATTTATTATTTATTAAGGAGAGTATTAAGCGGTAGGCAGCGGCTTGGCTCTGTCCCTGGCATTGCTGAAGTCCATGGGCGACGGTAACCACTCACCATCAGGTGGGCCGTATGCTCGTCTGCCTACAAGGGCAATAAAAAAAAAAAAAAAAATTACGAATTTATATCATCATCAGATCGGAGAACAACGATAACGCGTCGACTATCTGCGCTTTTTAATGACAGCTTTTTGCATTGAAAAGAGCTCTCTCAAAAACGAGTTATAAGAAACTGCAGGCTAATTAAACTCGATCGAGGCACGGGTAACGAAGACAACTAGTTACTCTTGAGAGGAATTACCATATATCTAAATCGGATGATCGAATCAGTGCACAATTAACGCAACACCGCCTATACTGTTCACTCGAATAGCCCGTCTCCCGTACTCCCGTTAATTAATTAGTCATTATCGCAATTTCGCAAGTTATTCATAAGCATGAGCCGTTGATTAGAATATAAAGGCCATTAGCATTATAAGGCCTGACTACGTAACAGTAAGTAATACCGAGTCGACGACTAATAATCTTCGTATACCTTACGTTTGAACGTTCCAAGAATTTAACCTAATTCTAAGGGTAAACTAAATACGCCAGATATTATATAAATTTAAAGTGAACTTTCAGTAGATAATGCTTTTGTGTAAATTTTATACTAATTAATTATAATATAGTGTGGGCGAAGGATGTAATAGGTAAAACGATGGTAAACAATTTCAGTAGGTAGATCGTCTTCGCAATATAATGTTAACTAAATACGTCCAAATAATATATATTATCATGATTGTATATTGTTAATTAACATTCATTGATTCTCGAAAATCAAAAGCCAACATGTAATGATTATAAATTTTTGGTTCAGTTTCATCGCAAATTCAAAAGAAAAAAAAAACCGTTTCAACTCCACGTTACCAGAAGGGTTTAAAGATGCCGAAATCAGAATGTTTCATCTCGCGGACGTCTCCATCGTCCGAGCCACGTCAAGGCGGTACAAAAAGGTTTCTGCCTTGTAAATCAGCACGTCAGTCACTCCGCTGGACCCGTCGCCGAGACTTTACGCAAATCGAACAACGAAAACCGGCTTTGGAGAAGGATTTCACGACTTATTTCATTCCGATAGGATCTGTAATTGTTCATGATTTATCAGTCACGTAATTCATTGATATAATCCATATTATTATCATCGGTATTTTGTTTTCATGAATTTAATTCTCTTTCGTTGCAAATGTATATAAAATTCTTCAGGTCAAACCAAATCAAATCAAATCAAATCAAATCAAAAAAAAATTATTCAACATAAATGAATGATGTATGAATACATGATGAATGAATGAACATACTTATTGAACGTCAAAAAGAATTACCGCCAATTCACAAAAACTAACCTCCGGAACTGGCAAGAAACTCTTTTTTTTTTAATATTTATTTTTACAATGATTATTATAACGTAACAATTATTGCAATATTGAAATGCCCGGAGCGAGCAACTGATTCCCACTTTGTGCAATCTTCTAGATAATCATTGACTTTATAGTAAGCTTTATTGCACAGATGTTCTCTAATCGTTTTCTTAAACCTATGTATTAAGTAGGTTCTGAACATCTTGTGGGATTTTGTTGTACAGGCGCACAGACAAACACCCGAATGAATTTCGTATCTTAAGTAACCTACTCAACGGCACATCAAGCTTGTGTTTGTTCCTAGTATTTCTATTAGGTATGTCAGACTTTTTAGGAAAATCCTCAATATGTTTACGAACATACATCAAATTTTCAAAAATGTACTGGGATGGCATAGTGAGAACATTAATTTCTTTAAATTTTGGCCTCAGGGATTCCCTTGAGTGCATGTTATAAATAGCACGTACCTATAGCTCTTTTCTGCAGAATAAATATCATTTCTACATCGGCCGCATTGCTCCATAGCAAAATGCCATAGGACATGACACTGTGGAAGTAACTAAAATAAACTAAACGAGCCGTGTCCGCGTTTGTTAACTTTCTAATTTTTTTTACTGCGTATGCTGCAGAGCTGAGCTTACTCGTTAATTTATGAATATGAGGTCCCCACTGCAGTTTGGAGTCCACTGTTATACCAAGAAATACAGTTGACTCAACAAGCTCCAATGATTCCTCAGAAACAATTACATTACTATCTACTTGACTCTAATTAAAAGATGTTTAATACGCGAATGTGGCGCGGTTTAATTGTTTCAATGTAATCAAGTCTGTTAGTGTAATACTCGTATATTTTTGTACAGATAAAGATATAATACGACATTATTGTCATTGAAGCTTAAGCTTTCCTTTTATTGCCCTTACAGGCAAGCGAAAAATAATAATGAGGTCATGGTATCATCTGAAGGAATTCCTCAGAGGGAGAGTGTCGTTACGAATCTTAAAACCTGGAGGATGATTTTTTTATGGCCTAGACGATTGAGCGTGCTCACGGTCCATCTGATTACTGGAGCTCAATGCTATCACAATTAATGCGGCCCTCCCTCTTTGAAACATTAGTTCTGTAACATCACTCCCATCCCACAAACCGGAACGCATTGTGATAGAAATAGGGCATAAAACTTTACATCGCTTATAATTCACAAATTAAAATTAAATTTATTTAATACTAGCTGACCCGGTAGACTTCGTAGTGCCTCAATCGATAAATAAAAGATCTAAACATTTGTGTAAAATAAACTTAAAACAAACAAAAGGAATCCGTCCGACGGGTAACACAACAAAAGAAAAACAAAATTGTTATTTTTATTTAATTCCGAGCATTTTCATATTTATCTTTACCTTTTAAACCTTCTCTGGACTTCCACAAATAATTCAAGACCAAAATTAGCCAAATCGGTCCAGCCGTTCTCGAGTTTTAGCGAGACTAACGAACAGCAATTCATTTTTATATATATAGATTAAATAAAATTAATTTGCAAATCTGGTTACATCGCTTTACCGAAGAACAACTAATGAAATTAATAACTAGAACAAATATCAGGAACAAAAACGTAATTTTCATTGGTGTATTATCGCGTTAATTTCGAAGCGTGTTTGATTAGTACCCTTGCATTATTAAATTTCGACAGACACATCTCGATATATTGCGGAGCGTCTCCGCAAATATTTACAACGGGAGATAAGGGAGAAAACGAACAAAGCTAATAGGGATGGAGCGATTATTACGTACTTTATAATACTTCGAGAACAAATAAATATCTTCCGGGAATACTCCGCTTTGTACGAAGCACTTATACGATACCTACCTACATGTCGTTTCTTTGTTCGTAGTAGAACGTCTGACATAACTTCCGCGACGAAGTCACATTTGTCAGATATTGTACTCCTTTAATTTTATACTAGAGGTCCCGCAGTAGTCGAAATTCGACTATAATTAATTGGAATTGTAAGTTTGTACACTATTATGATTGTATTTTATACTTCTATAATCACAAATTTCGCCAAGACTACACTATAACAAATATGTATTAACAAAAACAAACAATATTGAATCTATTCTCAATTTGACAACAGACGTCAAGAACAAAAGTTTGACAATAAATAGTATGCATGCGTGTGTGCGTCAAATACATGGTATGTAGTGTGTGTAATGTTTTATTTATTGATTTACTGTATCTTTTATGCATTATTTAAAAAAAATATTAGCATTGTGCACTTCTTCTCTGTATTCTCTATAAGTGTGGAAAATTTCATACTCCTCCGTCCGCGCAATTTTCGTAAAAAGGGATACAAAGTTTTTGCTTCACGTATTAATGTATAGATGAATTGATGTACCAAAAATTAATGTATTTTTCATAAATATCATAAAAATAGCAAATGACGTAAGCAGACCGTCTTATATTTCTGCACAAAATGCAAAAGAAATGCATGCACGAAGCATAGTAATCCTCACAAGGATATTTAAACATGGAACTGTTTTTGTATAGTTTGATTCTTGAGTGCGACTGGATTCGTAGGACTAAGCAATAAAATGAGCGTTATTTACACAGCTATTAAAATAAAATTAGAAATAATTTCCATAAAATAAATGTAAATCTTAGTTCGCCAGTTTTAATGTTAATCATTAATTGTGTTATAGCAGTACAGACACTAAGTCAACATAAACATTTTGTTCACAAAGGAGATACTTAAGCTATCTTAAGGACAATAGGTATTATCCGACGATATCTCTCAAGCAATTGCCAATTTGTTTTGTCAAAGCGCTGTTGTACCTTTCGAATACCGAAAGGGGTAATCTTTAATTAAACAGCTAAATAAATTAACGAATAACGCCCTTTATTTACATACAAATTTGTTATAATTGGAAACGCACTCCATTTGTATTCCTACGGGTAAACACCGGATATCTACAGTATGGTTACTGGTGGTAGGACCTCTTGTGAGTCCGTGCGGGTGGGTACCACCACCCTGCCTATTTTCTGCCGTGAAGCAGTAATGCGTTTCGGTTTGAAGGGTGGGGCAGCCGTTGTAACTATACCTGAGACCTTAGAACTTGTATCTCAAGGTGGGTGGCGCATTTACGTTGTGGATGTCTATGGGCTCCAGTAACCACTTAACACCAGGTGGGCTGTGAGCTCGTCCACCCATCTAAGCAATAAAAAAATAAAAAAAATGAAAGTCTTTTACAAGTAATAATTGAATACACTGAAGCGGAACTATTCATTTTGACAGGCAATAAGTAGGTACGGAGAATCGAGAGATATGGCTATTAATAAAGACAATTACATTTAAGGGCATGTCATCTCACATTTCAAGCGCAGTAATTGACGTCGAAGTAGCGAAGTGATATAAATCTTCGTACGACATTAAATATATACCACGGTAACAATTACACATAAACCTGTCCGGACACACATCTACATCTCGGGGGGGATTACTGCAAAACGTATCTCCGTTGTTTTATGACATTCATAAATAGAAGCAACGAACGAATTGGTCTCGTGTTATAAAGCGCCGAGAATGACGAGCGGACATCGACCAGACTGACGTGTAATAACTGAACAGTTATCTATATATTAATACGTGAAACAAAAACTTTGTATCCCTTTTTACGAAAATTGCGCGGACGGAAGAGTATGAAATTTTCCACACTTATAGAGAATATATGAGTCGTCTATTATCAAAGGTGGCAATCTGTGCATTGGGACAAAAAAAAATTATTGATATGTCAATACAGATTGATTTGAATATAATCGTCTCCTTCAAAGAATACGGTTCAAAACCTGCATTAAATAAAGGTTAATACTTAACCTGTTATTTATCTAAGATGTCGTTCAGAAGAGTTTTGTGACTGGCAATGAAATACACAGTCAATAATTCGTTTTTCTGATTTACCAATAATTGTCCAAAAGTCACATTGCCGGCTTTGATAATAGTCGACTCATATAGAAATTTACAATGCTAATATATTTTTTTAAATAATGCATTAAAGATATATTAAATCAATAAAGAAAACATTACACACACTACCATGTATTTGACACACACACACGTATACTCTTTGTTTATTGTCAAACTTTTGTTATTGCTTAAAGTCTGTAGTCAAATTGAGAATAGGTTAGTATTGTTTATCTTTAATATTACGAGTATTTGTCTATAGTGTAGTCTTGGCGAAATCTGTAACAGTAGGACCATAATAATGTTGAAACTTAGGATGAAGGGATCTTAGAACTTATATCTCAAGGTGGGTGGCGCATTTGCGTTGTAGATGTCTATGGGCTCCAGTAACCACTTAACACCAGGTGGGCTGTGAGCTCGTCCACCCATCTAAGCAATAAAAAAAACTTATAATTTCAATTAATTATATTCGAATTTCGACTACTGCGGGACCACTAGTTATTAATCAGTAAATCTGAGTTCGTAGTCAGCTGAGATCGCGCGGAAGTGTACCGTTTGTGCGTCGTAAATCAAAGGCTTATCGGTTTAGGCGAGGCTTCGGAGCGTCTCGTAGCATCGGTCGCAGAACGTGCAACGTGAACGAAAAATAGAAAGATTTTTCATGGATACGCTTACGCCTGCATATTGCCGCGACGCTCTTCGATGTGTGTTTCAGCGGTGAATATTAGAAAATTCTATCTCGTCTATAAAAAACAAGAGAGCCGAATTTCATAATGTAGAAGGGATACAGCGGCAGAGCATTCGTGACGCACGTAAGCGTAATGTTATCGTTTTTTAACTTAAAAAAGCGGTATTGTAGGCTGTATTTTTTTTTTCGTTTGATACCTCATAATTTTCTTATTTATAAATAAATATTTTTTTATTATAGAAATTTAATCAAACCCGGTTCAGTTTTAGGTTTTTAAACCAAAAGAACTTGAAAACATTCTATTCTTTTTTCTGTCAAACTAAAATAAATTTAGTATTTTGCTTTTTAGTGACTTTGATGGACGCATTTTACTGTTGATATATGCATATAGGTTCTATTTTTTTGACTACTATCACAATATTTAGATTGAATATTTATTTACCGGTGGTAGAGATTATTGTGAGCCCACACAGGTAGGTAACCTGGCCACCACCTTGGCTATTTCTGCTATGAAGTAGTAATCCGTTTGGATTTGAAGGGTGAAACAGTTGTTGTACTACAAAACTGAGACTTAGAACTTATATCTCAAATTTGTGGCGTGTGGCGATATCTGTGGTCTATAAATGGCGATGGCATCATTGGCATCCAAGATTTTTAAAGAAACATTCAAATCTAATTAAGCATCAAAAATAACGAAAACAAAAATACTCCAGAGACAAAGAGGTCACGCAACAATTTATTTCATGATGCCCTTCTAAAATAACGGTATCAGACTAAATTCATATCCACTTATGTTATCGAATTGACCAATGCGTCCGCTGATCGAGAACATGTTACTCGCGAATGCCCGTCGGAATGCCATTGATTGACATCCGTCACCCGATTAGATATACCGCGCCAGCACGATACCGGTCTCTAAGGTTTTGTATGTAAATGCTCACGACGCGAGATGTATGCTTCGGTTCTTTACGCTCTTATGCTAAAACACAAGTAGCTACTGCTCTGCACAAATTTAAATGCAAAGAACCTGACTTCTGAGCCGCGAAGGGATTGACGTCTTCTGTAAAACAGCTAAGTTCAATCCAAACTTTTAACTGCCTTTTATCTTCATAACTTCCACGGTGAAGGAATAGCATCGTGTAATAAAAATCAAACCCGCAAAATTATAATTTGCGTAATTACTGGTGGTAGGACCTCATGTGAGTCCGCGCGGGTAGGTACCACGGCCCTGCCTATTTCTGCCGTGAAACAGTTATGCGTTTCGGTTTGAAGGGTAGGGCAGCCGTTGTAACTATACTTGAAACCTTGGAACTTGTATCTCAAGATGGATAGCGCATTTACGTTGTAGATGTCTATGAGCTCCAGTAACCACTTAACACCAGGTGAGCTGTGAGCTCGTCCACCCATATAAGCAACAAAAAAAATTTAAATAATAATTTTGCTAGTTGGTCCAAAACATATTATTGTATCTGTGATATCGCAATTGACAAGAACTAAGAAGAAATTATCACTTTATTTCTCTCGTTTGAGACATACGTTCACGGCCCTTTTGATCTCCACTGGAATCCATAGACAAAGTGAATAAATAAAGTGCAATCTTTATAGTATTTTGATACAACAATTTAATATAATTATTAAGTTTCAATGCTACGATACTACCGATTACTTAAATACCATATCAGTTCAGCTTTGAATCCACAGCGGAATTAATAAGCGCTTCTTAAATACATCGCACTCAATATGTCGTTTAGAGCAATCTGTGAAAGCATCGGATTAATGATAAAAACCGATAAGAATATCAAAGTAGCGATATATTTAAACCAGTTCAAATCTATACAGTTGCAATTACAGTTGTGTTAGTGAAGCCGCCGGTGCCCTAGGCGTCGCTACCCGCAGACTATCGTAGATTGATATCGTTCGGGCACAAAAGAAGAAACGCTTAGTGAATAATAAGGCGTGGGCTCCGAAAATCACGGTTTCTGTGTTAGAATAGTTAGAATTGGTATACGTTAAATAGAAGAAATTAAATTTTAAATTTTGTGGATGTCAATAGTACCTATCTATCTATAGCTAGAATGGATAACGCTGACAAATTTCTGATACATGTTTCTGGCGTAAAATTAGGTTTCTTTTTATTGTTGTATATTAGCCGGCAGGCCTACAGTCAGCCTAATTATAAGTGGCCGTCGGAGCAAATATTGATAGATCACATCTTGAAGGCTGTGTGTCCCAGTTTGAGCCCCGTGAGCTCACCTACACGTCAAGACGAAGCTGAAATAGCTTACCAAGGCTATCAGCATAGGCAGAAAAAAAATTGGCCATGTTTAACATCGAATACGCGACTATTTTTAGGAACTCAACGTAGACGCTTCCACTGTTTTTCATTAAATAAAAAACAATTGAAAAAAATGTATTTTGTGGCCACACTTGAAGGTTTCAAGAGTGAAGTGAAATGATCCGCCGTAAATGTATCGTCTAAAGATATTCGCATTGAAACTGCGATCATAGCTAAGAACATCAAATAGCTGCACGAAATGAATTCGCAACGACATTTCTAGAATATCTACAATAAAATTTGCGAGCTCTGTTGGCAACAGAATGAACGAAAAATGTCATAATAATTCGATTGAGAAAACGAAAATTGAATTTTAACGCTTTATACAGAAACGGAACTATAATTTTAGTCTGGTGATTTTATTTAATGTCAATTCACAACTGTCCAATGGCCACTCTAGAATTAAATTTTAAAGAACCAACTATGTTAAGAAATTTTATAAAAATATTTCACAAAGCCGTCTGCTTTTCGAAAAAATACATACATACATACATATATCGACGCTTGAAAGGCAAACGTAACTAAGCGACATAACTGCTTTGTACATAAATGATAGGCAATAACCGTATATGATGCGCAAAAAATATATATTTCTAGGTCTATTAAAATAATTTCAATCCTACAGCTAGATTCGTTAAAATAGAATTTTTCACAGGTATTTCAACTTTAAATTAGTCTACTGTAAAGTTCACGCATTGTCGCTTAGTCACGTTTGCCTTTCAGGTGTCGATATGAATTCGATAAATTAATTCAGGCATTTCATTTTCAATATCATAAATCCGCACATTTTATTTACATTTAAATAACACATCGGATCCGAAATGTCCGTCCGGTGGTTTACGAGTATCGTTACATCAAAATCTACCTTTCATATACACGAATTACTTTAAGGTTTCACAGAATAGCTCCCAGTCGCGGGCCTCGTAAACGTTCTCTACATAATGCGGATGCATTAAGCGAAATATAATAGGCTTACGACTTGGCTATTCAGTATTCTTGGAAGGCTATTTTCCGAGTCGAGTTTGCTTAGAGCACCGCAATAGTAAATTAAGAATTTAATAGAGCATATATTACGATCCGCGATCCAGAGTGAACATTGCGCTAACAAAGTGTGTAAAAATCATTGCAACAAAATGTTATTCGCCTATAAATGTCGCGTACTAAAAACTTTAAAACAAGTGATATAGACCACGTACCTGCTTTGAATAATATAAGATTGCCAGTTAGACGTTTGACTAACGTATAATAAATATTCATGAAATATATCATATTGTAAAATTTACAAGGGTGTTCAAAGTATTTTCCGGTTACTTCATGGAATAATGACGCAAAGAAATTCGGCCTAACTAAACTAAAGGTTCGAATGTGATTATTAAACTTGCTTATGTATGAGTCGTCTATTATCAAAGGTGGCAATCTGTGCATTTGGACAAAAAAATGTTATTGATATGTCAATACAGATTGATTTGAATATAATCGTCTCCTTCAAAGAATACGGGTCAAAACCTGCATTAAATAAAGGTTAATAGTTAACCTGTTATTTATCTAAGATGTCGTTCCGAAGAGTTTTGTGACTGCCAATGAAATACAAAGTCAATAATTCGTTTTTCTGATTTACCAATAATTTTCCAAAAGTCAGATTGCCGGCTTTGATAATAGTCGACTCGTATATGCATAATTATAAGAAATCTAAAAAAATCGAATGCGTGTTTTAAGTTTTAATCGACATATTTTTTTCTGTATTACAGTACATTAATTATAATACAATACTATTTACATATTCTTCGTCATGCATCATCTAAAGTGCGTATATTTGTTAGACAATTACTGTTACTGCACTGTCAATATTATGTAGAAGCGACAGCAAAGGAAATGCGTGAAAAAATCGAGCAATTTTCCGGATGCCGTTATAGCTAATACGGCCTTCGGAGACGTCGGTCGATTAATCTCTGTCGATCGCGATGGGCTCCGACTGCTCTATATAAAGAACCAGCGGCATTTGAACTCTGACAGTCTACTTCGATTCTTTATTAATTCCCATTCCGCGAAGCAAACGCAAGCCAGGAAGAGATCCTCTTAAGATGGTCGCAACAAATGACAGGTCCCTTTGAAGACGGAAAACAAGGGTGTTCGTACCGTTACACCATACAAGCAGAAATTATGAGTGCACTCGAACGTGAGCAGAGATAAGTTGACTGACAATACATGAAGTGAAAGACAGCTAAAGTTTATCTGTGCGGGAACAAAACAGAAATCAGGGTAATGCTAATAGTGAATGGTTTGAGGGCCTCATCAGAAACTTGAGAGCCACACATCAGCCCGCTGAGTTACTTGCCGGATCTTCTCAGCGGGACGCGATCCGATAGTAAATTCATTCGCGAAGCAGCTGCTTTTGAGTTATTAAGTGACCTTCGGAGGCACTCGGGTAGCTGTTAACAAATCTCATCCCTCCTGGCTGAGCTTATGCTCGCCCATCTGTGCTGTTGAAAGTTGAAAGGTCTTCGGGCCAGAAGTAATCCTACACCTGTAAAAAAAAAATTCGAGCGAACATAACGATTTAGCTGTAAAAAGTCACGCGCAAAATACTCTAATCTGTACAATGTCAGCGTTCTAATTTACTTGCTTATAACTTAATAGGTCTTATTTAGTTCTATTAGCAATCGTGGATAATCCGACCGCGGAGGCTTCCCGATCCATATACTGCAGAATGGGACTAGAACGTAATGCACTTAAACACGTTTCAATGCAAATAGGAACGTTTACGCGAGGCGTCTACAATGGTCATTACCACGTTTCAATTCTCGTACAACTGCCGTTGCTCTAAACAGCTAAATAGCGTAAAACGAAACACACGAGCGTTCTTGTACACTTCGAGAACGCACGAGGAATATTCATGACTTGCACTGTAAATGCGGTTGTGGGACCGATTATGTAATTTTAACAACATTTCTATACACTACCGTACGCCAATTTAGATCCGGAAAAATCGATCTTGAATTTCCATACATATACACAAATGAAATGTCACTCGCTCGTCATAAGATCTCTAAAACGATCCCTTCGATAGACTTGTTAATTTGGCAATAATATTTTTGCATTGTAATCGATACGAACAAATTTGACGAAAATTCTAGAACAGATTTCCTAATTTTCGTAGATTCTACGTATCAATTCGGAAAACGAATAATTGTTAAAATATAAAAATGCATGATATCTAACTCAGTTAAAATGACGACGGTTGCTAAGGCGACAGTTTCTGTGGCAACGGTGAGCTGTTATCAAATATAAATTGACCGCCAGCATTGTACGGGGCCCACAATGCGGATGTAATCTATTTGCATGTTAAAACGAGCCAAGCCGCTCCGATTACAATAACTTTAGGCTCAGGCACAAGCTCTAAATTTAACACAGGTCAAGTCCGAAATATGGTTAGTTTATACATAACAATATGGGGTATGTGACCACCACTCTCATGCCAATTTCTGGCACGAACGAGTCTGATGTGAAGTGTAGAACTTCCCTTAAACAAAACAATTCGAACTTCATGTCTCAAGATAAGTGCCAAATTTTATTAAAATACGTAAGCGACTATTTCATGTGCATTCGCATTCTGTATTACAAATAAAACTAATTCCGAGGACACGATATCGAATATTTTATTAAATTGGAACAAACCTTGACATCAACGAAACAGCGCGTCGCTTTTAATATTCATAAGACATCACGATGTCAACCTTCAACCTGAATACAGTTAAACAGTCTTTATCTACTCATATTGTTACATAATGTTTACTATCAACAGTAAAAAAAGCAAGCTAGTAACAAGCATGACTAGAAATGAACACTCAAACAACGTTCACGGACGATGTTTTCCCGGACAGTTCGCTAATCTCGATTTGACAAATCAAAACTTTAATATTTGAAGGGTAAAATGTACAACGAAATTTCGAACAATGGATTCCTGTTTAAAAATACATTCGGTATAATAGGATAAAGCTATTGCGAGGAATACAGGACACAGGTCAGTTTGCATGTAGCGCAGATGCTCACTCCCAGAGGAATTAAGTTATTACCTAAAACGTCCCGTTGCGATACACGCTCGGACACCATCCAAAGCCCGAACGTTTCACTCTTCAATTTGAATTCAATGAACAGAATTAGAGAACGTGGGTGCGACACACGTACTCGGAAACTAGTTCGATAAAGTAGCGATATTATGTGACGGTGTGTTTCCTTGGTTGAACCGTTTCGCGCTTATGTGCAATCGGATTGTTCTGTCAGGAAGGCTCTGATTCTGAAGAAACTTACGATCGGTTTAGATATTATTTTTCTTTTTTAAAACCGTATTTTTATTTCTAGATTTTATTCTATATTAATAATAGAATCCCCTATCTCAGCAGTAGCAGCCGCATTTTCTTCTTAATCATATTCTCAATCTCTTGCCTTTCGAAAACATGGGAAAGGGAGCTTATTTTCTCCTTAATCTTACAATCGATGTTATAGGTCGTAAAACATATTGTGAGCCCGCACAGGAATCATTAAATTTCCTTCCTTCCTTTGCGCGTAAAAAATTTGTGCGTTCTGAAGGAGACATTAATATAAGACTAATGTTTCGTTCATAGTTCACTCATTAAAACAGTATAAACAAACAACAAAATTACATTAGTTTCGCTAAAATATGACCGAAGAAACGTAATAAATACTTGTTGACCGGCATTGCTTCGGGTCACGTTAAATTCCCATCAAGGATGTTGTTGGGGCTTTAATGAACGTAAATCTGCGAGGAGTTGATTAGCTTAATTGAGGTCATTTATGGAAACGATCGCAACGTCCACTGCTGTATCGTGTTTAATTAACCAAAGAATGGACGGACATCCGATTATCTTAATGCCTATTCGTCGGGTGCGCCGCAGAATGTACATCGCATCGAGTCCGACGAGTGGACATTGATAATCTAGACTGAATTAGATTAACTTAGTAATGCATTCAGGTGATCTTGATACGAGTATCTCTAATTTACAATTTTTTTTATACACAAACTAGCTGACCCGGCAGACTTCGTAGTGCCTCAATCGATAAATAAAATACCTAAACTTTTGTATAAAATAAACTTAAAACAAACAAAAGGAATCCGTCCGCCGGGGGACACGTCAAAGGAAAAACAAAATTGTTATTTTTATTTAATTCCGAGCATTTTCATATTTATCTACCTTTTAAACCTTCTCTGGACTTCCACAAATAATTCCAGACCAAAATTAGCCAAATCGGTTCAGCCGTTCTCGAGTTTTAGCGAGACTAACGAACAGCAATTCATTTTTATATATATAGATATAGATTATATTGTCGTTAACAAAGTAAATCCCGAAGGAACGCATATCGAGCAAAAGCCATTAGACACCCGGAATCTTTATATGAGCATTATTAATATTCCGTGTTAGTGAATTATCTATAGTCACTATCTTTGCGGTCGAAAATGGATATTATTATACGTATTTCATAACACAACTCGATGCTATAACTACACACGACCGAATATAAAGGTTACTAATTTATTCGTTCGGCTCTTAATCAGTGTACCGCGGAGGCAGTTTTCTACACTTTACGACTAAACTGACATAACATTTTAAGCGGCCCCAAACTCCAAAACCCTTGAACCGGGAGCCGTCAGCGTGTTATCACACATGTACAATTAAACAAACAACAGTTTGCGGCGACGACGCAGCTTTTGTTTATCGTTTAAGTCGCGGCAGAGCTGAATCTCTTAATCCTAAACAAATATCATGGACGTGCGTGTGCGTTGCCCACACAATAAATTCCCTGTTCAACGTGAGCAGGGATGGCAGAAAACGAGCTTCAATTCAGCGTGATACAATGAAGAAACGGTAAACGAACGTTTAAATCGCCCGGTAGCCGGCAATAATATAAACAACTGATTAAACCGGCCCGCAGACACAAAAGGAGACATTAGTCAAGAGCCCGGTTTCGCTGCGTAGCGGACCGATAAAGGAGGATAGTGATAACGCTATGTTCGAACTTTAAGAAACTGGTATTCGACCATAGCACTGCAGATACTCTAAGATTCAGTTTTAACTTCATTACAGTGTGTTCTTTTTTTTTAATGCTTAGATGGGTGGACGAGCTCACAGTTCTCCTGATGTTAAGTGGTTACTGGAGCCCATAGATATCTACAACGTAAAGGCGCCACCCACCTAGAGATATAAGTTCTAAGGTCTCAGTATAGTTACAACGGCTGCCCCACCCTTCAAACCGAAACGCATTACTGCTTCACGGCAGAAGCAGGCAGGGTGGTGGTACCTACCCGTGTGGACTCACAAGAGGTCCTACCACCCAAAACTTGGCTCAGTTTTAATAGTCACAAAAAAAACATATTGAGATTTGTATTATGTATGATAGATACTTAACTAAGATTTTATTTTAAAGCATGCATTTGGAAAATTCTTGAAGACAAATATTCGATGAACAGATATTCATAGATTAACACAAAATTTATGCAGAGCTGTCCTTTTCAGAAAATGGAGGACTGTTAGAGTTTGTACATCGCAAAGCTTTGCGGGTCGGGAGCTGATAATTAGAACGAAAGATGCGCAGCCACGCGACTTGAACCGTAATCAATGGCTCAAGCCATAAGCGTTTATGTTAATCATAAATCGGGGTATTACCCTAAATTATATTCATTCTAAGTTTACACTGAAAACGGTTTACCAGCAGTAACCATGGCTCGGCTGTGATCCTGGTATTGCTGATATACATTAACGACGATGACTTACCAACAAGTGGGCACTAAGCTCGTCTATATACAGGGCCAATAAAAAAAGAAAATCATTTTCTCTAAATAATCCAAAACTATCGATCAGTTCGATAAAATCAATTATTTCATAAATAAGGTTTTCCTATTATTTCCTACCCAATATTATTAGTTCAAGACATGTCTAACACTCAATTTTATTGACCTTATGACACCTACACTAAAACTTTTATTGTCACATTCACAACGAACGTGCCAATATATTTTCTAAGTTATTGTTATTTCGCTTGATCGTTTTATTGCGTAAGAAAAGGTTTTCCGAAAACATTTCCATAAAAAGTTTACGGTTCGTGTCGGGTACGTACTGTTTACGCTGACTCTATCGTGGAGCGCACTCGCTAATTTGCGCCAACTACTCACTGGACCATCCGACAACTCCTCTCGGACGCGATTAACAAACAGTCCCAGGATGATTTATTTATAGCTCTTTCTAGCTATACGCGTTGGCGATTAACGGCGATAATGACTTGCTTTAATTGAATACTGGTGGTATAACCTCTTGTGAGTCCGCACGGGTAGGTACCACCACCCTGCCTATTTCTGCCGTGAAGCAGTAATGAGTTTCGGTTTGAAGGGTGGGGCAGCCGTTGTAACTATACTTGAGACCTTAGAACGTATATCTCAAGGTGGGTGGCGCATTTACGTTGTAGATGTCTATGGGCTCCAGTAACCAATAAACACCAGATGGGCTGTGAGCTAGTCCACCTCTCTTAGCAATAAAAAAAAACATCAATGTATTTTCGTAATTTTTTAAATCTTTTTTGAAAAGTTACAAGATGAACCTTAAAACATTATGACACCAACATAATTTTATAGTCGTCGCTTTAAAAAATACGAATTGAATGTAAAACGAACATCGCTTTGCCTGTAAATCGGTGGCAATGAAGATTTATGTAATCAGAAAACCATTCAAGTCCGTCCGACTTATTAGGTTTGTGTGTCATTGTTTCGTACCAAAAAACACGTCCGCGTACCTACCCGAAACGCTCGACAAAGTGACAAAGGGGCCGCCGTAGAAGCACGTACGAAACCGTATCAACGGGCACGATACTCAGGAAAGCAAACAATTTGATCGGTAGCACGGCGCTCATACAGAAGTACGGTGAGCCGCGGTGTTTTTGTTAGCGCTCACCGCTGACGGTAAGCGACGGACATGTTAAATCAATTAAGGACACAACATTCCGAGCGACATAAGACATACATATACGTAATTCAAACGTCACCAACTTTTGTAAAATATACTAAAAACGAAACGGACAGTGTATTTCATCGTGTTTTGAGTGTTATAAACAAAACTTCTCAACATTCTTTTTTTTTATTGCTTCGATGGTTGGATGAGCTCACAGCCCACCTGGTGTTAAGTGGTTACTGGAGCCCATAGACATTTACAACGTAAATGCGCCACCCACCTTGTGATATGAGTTCTAAGGGTATCTGTATAGTTATAACGGCTGCCCTACCCTTCAAACCGAAACGCATTACTGCTTCACGGCTGAAAATAGGCAGGGTGGTGGTACCTACCCGTGCGGACTCACAAGAGGTCCTACCACCATCTCTCACATTCAACATCTAGCTCCGTTTTCGAAAAAACAGTATTTGAGTGAACAAGTCATGATTACGCTCATTTACAGAGTTTAATGGACCATTAAAATATTTATCCTAATAGCAGTTTTTTTTAATTATTATTGCCACAATAAATTTCCTAAGTGTCATTTCAGGCTCTATTGTAAAGTAGATTTAGATAGGGAAAACAAATAAAGAAAAAGCGACTTGTAGGTAAGACGTGTTGATAATCCTGGCAGACGTCGTGGGATGTCCGGCCGACGGCGGCACGACGGATCCGATCTGGCTGTACGGGATAAGAATCCCGGGAAGATTGTCGGCGCTGATTTCCTGGGACAATGAACGTTATATTCCTCGTTTATCCCGTACGGAAACACCGACAGCTTTTGTGGAAAATTCTCTCATTTCTTCCTTGTAAATACAGGCTGGCTGTATATTTTCTTACGACAATTCTAATGTTATTATCAATATGATCTAGTTATCGGTTCGACTCCGACATGCCCCACCCTCCATCCCCAGTGGAGGGTGGGAGTCTGGCGATTTCCTCCTGACAAAAAAAAAAAAAAAAAAAAAAAAGTTATAAATGATATACAAATAAAAATCTAGAAAATATTTGCAAAAACACTAGTGGTATGACGTATCTTGAGCATACACGGTAGGTAACAGCCTATTTAAAAAACATATTACTGCCGCGTAGCAATTATGGAATTCATCACTAGTAATATGAATTATTGCAATAAAAACAAAGTTGTAATCACATAGATAATACAAACGTAGAGCTATTTTCGTTTTTTTTTATTTATATTCAAATGACATCATTGAAAAGAAATCATTCTCAATAATTTCAGAACAAAAATTCAATTAGAGAACTTTTTTTTGTTCGTTTTATCTTTCTTCTGTCTACTCACGCTAACCATTTTTGGTATTTTCCGTCTCTGTTTTTTTAAGATACGCGTTGGAGTCGAAAGCGTCGTGTTTCGATTTGCAAACAATGGCTTGTCAGCCGCCGTGTTGGTGTCTCCTTGCAACTAAACCGGCAAAGACGCAGCGTCAAATTGTACATTAATCTTAGCAGCAATACAAACGTGAGTATATATTAGAATTCTTGTAAAAGGTAAGGCCGCTACAAAGGCTTCTAAAACTTATTCGCGTGCAGTGAAATCGGAGATTAAGCAACGCCTTACGCATATTTCAAAGAAGCGTTTTCCAGAAAAGATTACTCTAAGTACGTATTATTTTATAGTTACATAATAGTGTGTCGTAGACAGCTATAATAAAAATTTAAAAGACCGTTAGATTTGAACGCTCACTTTGGAGAGAGACAACGAATTTAAATGTTGTTCATTGATTGCATTCGACTGCAAGTCGTGAAGTAAAAGATAATCTGATCGTTCCTGAGTCTAATTTTCACGACATGACGTAATCTTCATAATAAAGTTATTATGAACCCTCAACTTAATAGTAAATTAAGAATAAGCTTTTAGAATGTAAAAGAAATTAACAATTTAAAATAAATTTTTTCAATTTATTTGAATAAGAGAGAGAGAGAGGAAAGAGAGAGAGAGAGGAAAGAGAGAGAGAGAGAAGAAAGAGAGAGAGAGAGGAGAGAGAGAGAAAGGAGAGAGAAAGAAATCCACAAGCAGATATGTTTGTACAGATAAAGACACAGCAGGTATGTTGCGGTGTATTATTAATAATACATTATTAAAGAAAATACTTACTAGATATATACCTTTAAATATAATATGAAATCACTATAAAACTTAATCGAAATTTCTATTTCAGGCCGACTTCAACGAGGACGCCCTCTAAACGCGGTTTTTCTCTTTCTGTCCTTGAGTCCATATGAGTCAGCTTAGATTCCCCTAAAGCGAATGCAAAACAAACAACGTTGCATAACAATATAGAAATATTTCATAACAGCAACACGCACGAACTGAGATTGCAAATAGATATTGATTCCCGTATACAGTAACAAAGTTTCTTACGTTCGCCGCGTGCCGAGTCTCCCTATCGTTTCCTGCATTAATAACAAACTCCGTCTTTTAAGGCGGTAGAACAAATTCACAACAAATTTTTCCTCTTTTTGCAGCATAACATAGTTCTGTAATATTTACATCGCGCTAATTGAAAAATGCTTTACTTCTTTATGTAGAAGAACAGATAGCTTAGGGATTCGTTTACTAGAGCTCATCGACTCTATAAGCTTTATCATGTTTGGAGACACCGGAACGCATCTAAGCACCCAAATGATGACGAGCTGTCACTTTAATTCATAGATATCGACCAGGGCACACAAGTCACTTCCTATTGGTTCCTATTATGCTATTACTATGGTCCTATCGTATTAACCATTTATCCTATTGTAGTATTCTATTACTAGTGGTAGGACCTCTTGTGAGACCGCACGGGTAGGTACCACCACCCTTCTTATTTCAGCCGTGAAGCGTGTAACTATACTGAGACCTTAGAACTGATATCTCAAGGTGGGTGGCGCATTTACGTTATACATGTCTGTGGGCTCCAGTAACCACTTAACACCAGGTGGACTATGAGCTCGTCCACACATCGAAGCAATATAATAAAAAACCTGTTTTTTCATTTCTTAGAATATTGGACGAGCTACGAGCTTATGGCCTACCTGGTGTTAGTGGTTGAAGCTCATAGAAACCACCAACGTTAATGCCGCCACCCACCTTGAGACATGAGTTTTATAGTACAACAACTAAGCCCCCCTCCAAACCAAAACGCATTACTGTTCCACACAAGATATAGGAAGAGTGGTGATATCCACATGTGCTGGCTCACAACACACCCAGTAATTCATGAAATAATTTATTTCAGTCTCAACAAAATTCCTTTGATCTTATTTTTTTTTAGCTATGCTGATAAGCCTTTAGAGGCTATGTCAGCGTAATCTAACAAGTAGGTGAGCTCACGAGGCTCAAAGCTGACGACGTTGCTAACACTAACCCTAGCAAGAGCAATGCTTCGCAAAATTTACCACCGGATCGGAAACGCCACCCACTGAGAAGATCTGGCAAGAAACCTAGTGAGCTATGTCTGTGGGTTCCTTTTTAATTAAATAGGATATCTAGCATATTAACTAGAGCAATAATTGAACAATTCTTGAGTACCCAACTACCTCTAACAAATTACCTCCAGCTATAAATGTCTCCTATTGTGGGTCGTACAATAATTTTCAAGTGAACTAAGACTCAAAGGGATCAAATAGCGAAGGTTTTAGCGTACGCAGCATTAGGCTTTTACACGTAATCCTTTCCCTTAAGCTGGATTACCTGGCCTACCTATTCGATCGTATTAAGCTCCTTCAGTAAGGTTGACATGGTATTTGTACCCTCTAATATTCACCGCACGCTACTTACATTCGAAAATTCTCTAGGTGGGTATTCGACTATCCCTTTATTTGGTTAGGTTAAGGTTAAGCAAATGAAAACTATTGAATTCTAATATAAAATTCATGTTTCAAATTTGTAAAGCTAAAAGGATTTGAAACGTAGCGCTTGTTATTCTAATTATTATCAATTATAATATATACGTTCCTTATTTAGGGGGCTTAATTTAGATCGAAAGGAACGTCCTAGGGAAGACTTTATGAACTACGAGACCTTAAGCAGCAGAAGAACAGTATGTTTTACGGAAGACCATACAACATTCAAACGTCTGGATTGGCTGGTCTGGCTACGGCACTCGTGCAATATACGCGATTTTTTTTTAAATGCTTTGATCAAGTAAGTATTTCATTGGAAAAATTTGTACCCGCCTGCGGGATTCGAACACTGGTGCATCGCTATATACGAATGCACCGAACGTCTTATCCTTTAGGCCACGACGACTTCAATTTTTTATGCCTTCGTTTTATGCCTCGATTTTATGCCTTGGTTGAGTGATGAAGAAATAAATTAATACCAAGTCTATCCCTGGCACCTACCGGCTTTGTCTACATTCTGAACGATGAGATTCGAGTTTGATCAGACAATGGGGCAACAAACGAGCACGTATTATAAGACTGAGCAGGTAAGTTCCATTATTTGCTACTGTAATAACGAAACGTTATCCGAATATGACATCTGTGTTTGTCAGTTGAAAAATAATGACGGCGAAGCATATTGTAGACTGGTTGTTTGTTGTAAAACAAATAATATTAAAAGATAACATGAAAGCCTGATTAAAATTAATCTATATATTAATACGGGAAGTAAAAACTTTGTACCCCTTTTTACGAAAATTGTGCGAACGGAGGAGTATGAAATTGCCCACACTTATAGAGGAATATAGAGAGAGAGTGCAGAATGTTAATTTTTTTTTAATTATTCATATGAAATACGTTAAATCAATAACATTAAACATTACACACTACTATATTTTGACAAAACACATAAATATAAATATATTCTTTGTTTATTGTCAATTGTTAAACTTTTGTTACCATTTAAAGTCTGTAGTCAAATTGATAATAGATTAATATTGTTTTTCTTTAATATTATTTATATATAGTGTAGTTTTGGTGAAATCTGTGATTATATAATAGAAGTATCATAGTGTTTGACAATAGAACCATAATAATGTTTAAACTTATAATTTCAATTAATTATAGTCGAATTTCAACTACTGCGGGACCACTAGTAACAATAAAACACCATGGATCCAAGCACGTATTTTAATGATATAATATCAAACCTTACAGCTGACTACTTTTTTGTAGGAAATAAGGATTACTAGTGGTCCGATGGTCTTTATATTTTCACCAGGACAGATGGGCGAGCAAATGCTCAGCCAGGAGCTGATTTGCTAACAGTTGCCCGAGCGCCTCCAAAGAAGACCTAAGAGTTCAAGGGCAGTTGCTTCCCGAATACATCTACTACCGAATCGGAATCGCGACCTGCTGAGAAGATCCGGCGAGAAACTCAACAGACTGATGTACATATTAGATTAACTCTTAGTCTAATCCGACGAGTAGACACCAAAGTCCCTAAGCCTGTTTCTAGTGTTAATCTGAAGGCGGCTAATGCAAGAGTTATTGGATCTAATGGATACACCTTGCTTGCGTTGACTACGACTGATGCAAATGTATCATGCGTTTCGGTTTTTAGGATTGCGACATAGAATATCCAAATGTTTCCTATGATGTTCATATGAGATTTGGCAGTGTTGTCTTTAAAATAAAATAAACCCGTGCCCATCTACTAGCTAATTGAAATTCAAATATTATGCCAAAAAAACATTTCGATTTAAATTGATTAAAAATAAATTAAATGGTAACAAATTGTTGAGCTCGACATTGAAATTGGCTGTATTATCTGTGAAAAAGACATTAAAAGGGTAATTTTCCCAATTAATAATTACTTTATAGTGGAAAATAGTGCAAAATGTGACCAGCATTATTCACTTGTCGGACATGATTCATTGAAAATTATCATGGGTAATTCGGATTGTCGTATCGAAATTATTTAAATTGAATCATTTTTTATTCTATTCAACTTTACATTGTATTTGTTTATGTATCATAAATTAGATAAGTTAAAAACAAAATCGAAATTTTAACACACTAATAATAGTATTTTTTTCTGTTTCCCTGAGTCATATAAATTAAAATTGCTTTTATAGTTCAGTATTATAATAAATAAAGGTTTAAATGTTTATTTATTTAGACCACGTGACCTTATATTGTATACGGTCATGATAGTATATTTTACAATTAATCAGGAGACCAGGCAATATAAAGTTGGCCCCCTCGACGTTTTTATAGCTTCAGATCTACTGGACAGATGAGTTAGAATATGTGTCAGTATTCAGTATCCTTTAAGTCCTGAGGTAGACGTCTGAATTCTGTTGAGTAACAGCTGTTTCGCTTTAAAAATAAGAAAGCACGACTGTTTTGAAGTAAGAAAAGATTCTGGGTATGGTGGTGTGTTTATAAAAAGGTTTATAACACGCCACACCATTGATACCAGCTGGTGGTACGATGGCAAAATAAAAATATCGAACAATTCCTTAAAGCATTACCAATGAAACATATGGTCTAATCACAGATAGAATTAAAAGTAAAGAAGGACTTTCTTCTGTATAGAGTCAAATGGGAGGACACGGGCCCACAGATAATTAGATGATTTACAGAGTAAAAGTTTGTCTAGGATTGAAATACCACTACGCTTAGTCGAAGGCTACCAACATTTTAGATGCCAACTTCGTTCATCTTCTAGCCGTCAAAGCATTCAGGAATTTTGTCAAAAGTCGATCGCTGTTCCAGAGCATCAGACCATTCGAATTATTTCCGCCAGATCTTACCCAGAAAAATAATAATAAGAACTAAAATTTAAAATCCGTCTCCTTAACGAACTTATTTAAATGTCTGTTTTATATGATTAAGACACTTCGTTAAGTGAAAGGGAAAACTCGATTTCACAGCCGATGTCCGGAAAACGTAAACCTTTACAGCTTTAATCCTGCGATCTAATCCGGTACTCCATCGGCGTCTCTCATTAACGAGATTTATGAAAGCAAGGAGACGTTCGGTCGGCTACGATACCTTCTTTACGACGGTCAGATTGCCAAGATACCACTTTATAACCCGAATACTGATTGTAAAAATGACAAACTTTTAATCCGTTTTAAGAAAAATAGCTTTATGAAGTTTTGAGAAAATAATAATTTTACGATATTGAGGTAACAAACATTCGTAAGCGTTCATGACGTATTGAGCATGGGCTCCGATCAAGCATATATTATCTTCTAGATAAATATACGCAGAAGAAAATATACATATCTAATAGGTGTTCACGAATGATTTTCACAATGAACGAATGATATCATGTAGTTGTTTAATAAAAAACGAACCCACAAAAACTATCAGTTTATTTCATTTTGGGTGGAAGTATAGATATTGTCGTTCTGCCCATTTCGACCGACCAAAAGTCATGCCTTTCGGGTTTGAAAGTTGAAATAGCCGTTATATAGTACAATTGAGACTACCAGATATGTCCAAGCTGAGTGATAACATTCTTGTTTATTATTTATGAATGCAGTGTGCAATTAAAAAAAACTAGAATCTTCCAAATGTATGATAGCCGCTACCTCGTTGCGTAGTAACCTCCGCACTAGGGGGGAACGATGCCCCGACGAAGGAGTTATTCGCGAGCGGAGGCTCCAATCTCAACGGTCCATGCTGGAGGCGTGGTCTCGCCATTTGGCGAACCCGTCCAGACCCAGATAGTCCATGCGGGGTGGCGGGACCTCGTAGGAGGTTCGGCTCCAGGCCCAAAAAAGGATACCCCTTACGTGGCCCAGTTGGGAGGGACAGCGTCGTGCCATCGTCGCGAAACTAGGACTTGTCGTTGCCGACCGTAGTGGCTACGATGTTCGACAGCAATGAGTCCTGGAACGCGATGCTCAACTTCTGCCTGTACACTATTTCACAGAAGAAGGCAGACTGAGGTCCCGAGGCTGCAGCGCGCTGCTTTCAATCTAGCGCACTACACCAGGAGCATTCCGATTTGAGCAACCGACGCGCGTGGACGTGCTCATTGTTTTGTCGGAAGTGACTACCGGTGATAATAGATCATTGTTCGTGGCACATCTGTGGCCCAAGTGTTTCTCGGAATTTGTACCTGCGCCTAATTGCAAGGCATTGCCGCCCGGGAACTGTGCAGTGGTTATATTCACTCTAATTCTATTCTATTTATTNACTACTGTTCCTAGTCAATTCCACAAAGCTGTATGTACATACATATGTACGTATACACCAGAGTGTGACTCCCACGGCTTCCTTCGAATAGAGGTGTTTATATCAATGCGATTCAGTATCAAACGTATACAAATAACTGGACAAACAGCGCAACTATCTACATGTCATTCGGGAACAGGAATAACATTAGTTTTAGATTCCCGTACACAAGACCAGCAGGATAATCTTGAGAGATTTAAGGTTTGAACAGAGTACGAATGTTATGGCTCGAATATCGGCAACAAGTTCGTGCGCGGCGACTGAGCGTATCTGTTCTCCCGTAATCCGATAATAATGAATAGAGAATTGTAAAGGGTTGGCTTATTTGAGAGATTCTTGTAACTGGAGGCGTGAGAGTTTTATCGCTGAGCATAATTCGGTCGCAACGTCACGCACCGTTCGCTCGACTTTATCACGGCTCTAGACGGATCCCGAGGGTGCAAAGAAAACAACCTCAAAGTACAGAAACAAACTCGAAAGAACTATAAAACGGAATACATAAATTTAAATATTTGAACGAGAGAATCGTTTTGACGAAAACGAAATCGGTTTAATTAAAACCGTATGCAATTATGAAATCGTAAACGACTCGCATAAATCGAATATCATTATTTCATGATTAAAACATGCGTTAAATTTTATTTTCTCGGAAATAATATAAGCTAAACCGACGGATAAGTGCTTTAGTTTTTACAACGCAATTAATAAACAATTCACTTTAGTGTAGTTGAAATAAAGGTCTAGAGGTACTAAACAGTAATCCTCATTGATGTGAAATTATAGGCATTGCACCCGAGAAATATAAATTTCTCCGTTACGACCGACTGAAATGATAGAGTGGAACTTTATTTTGCTATTTTAAATTTATGCGTAACTTGCGTTTATTTGTTAATGGGTAATGTATATTAGTTATATGAATTAAACATACAGGATACAATAACATAAAGAAGTTACAATTATACAGAATAACTGACGCATACATTAAAAACATAATAAACATTACAATACGTGACGGACCTGAGTTAAATTAATTTCGAAGCCCTTATAAAATGAATATATAACACCTAACTTTATTATTGAATTAATTTGATGTTTGATTATCTAACATTTGATGTGTAGGCTTCAACTTTAGTGAAGTACAAACGGGAAAACGGTCTGAAACTAATGTAAATACAAATAAAATTGTAGTTGTTGTGGTGTAATTCATTGTTTTTGTTTTTTCTCGTGCATTTTCGACATTCGTCTTCTCGCATTAAAACTGTATAATTTCAAAATTTACTAATTATACAGGAGAGCGTTGTAAGGTTTAACATGTGATATTTTTAATATTTATCATCTTTGCAACATTTTTTTTTAATAGCTACATTCTCTGTCTTTTAAAGTAAGATAAAATTATGTATTAATTTTGTTAATAGTAGTCAAAACATAGGTAAACTAAAAAAAAAAAACTAAAACTAAACTACGCTCTTTTGACAGTACTTATTAGATAAATACTGGTGATACCAAAAGATTCCGCATATTAACTCAATTTCGAATATTTTTGAATATTGTACACTTTTAATGCGAAAAGATGATATTATAAAAACGAACGGTGATTCGATCGACTCCTCACTTTATTGTGGTGGATACGAGTTTTACGGGTACGAAAGGTTTTATGTGTATTTATTTTGATCCCAGTTACGGACGCCGAAGTTAATCGTGTCCCTGCTTTCATTGGGATCTCTCCACTCCACATTATTTATACACGCACTGTAGTTCTATACATTTAGTGACCGAACATATATTAACTAATTATCAAATATTAAGTTTCAAAATCAAAATTATTTGAAACGTTTTGACTTAGCTCTTGCCTCATAATACAGTTTCACAACTAATCAACAAGATACCTACTCAACGCTTGGGCTTTTTCAAAAATACGTGCATATCGTCCTTCTCGCATTAAAACTGTATAATCACAAAACTTACTAATTTTACAGGAGAGTGTTTTAAAGGTTTAAAATGTAATATTTTTAACATTAATCATCTTTGCAACATTTATTTTTTCTCAGTTACATTATCAGTTTTTTAAAGTAAGATAAAATTATGTATTAATTTTGTTAATACTAGTCAAAACATAGGTAAACTAAAAAAAAAAAAACTAGTATTTGTAAATTTGACAGTATTTATGAGAAAAATACTGGTGATACCAAATGATTCCGCATATTAACTCAATTTCGAATATTTTTGGGAATTGTTTTGCACTTTTAATGCGAAAAGGCGATATGTACGCCGCAGCATGAGACCTCATAATTATACTCGTATTATAACGAAACGCAACAAAACGTAAGCCTTAGGTAAAGTCAGGACCGTTATCATTGACCTCTACGAATAGTTGATCGAGTTTTTATTGGGCAACGGAAACGAGCTCACCCTTCGTTGGACGTACGACCAATCGATTCCCTATATTAGGCTTCCGTCAGAAAACAAACCGGTACCGTTCCGGAGATTCTTTTGTTCCATTGTCGACCGGCCTTTGTTCTACCGTCGCGGATAAATTATTTTCTACGATCCTTCTCGGCTCCTATCTCGTTCCATTTCGTCCGTATTAGTTCCAGCCGATGCGCAACAATTACGCCTTTATGCTTTGGATGACGCGAAAATCATCCTGTCTTGCCCTACAATTTTACGCCTGAATATTCCATCTTCGAGTTAAATTAGAAATGCCGAAATTGAGAGTTAAACGGTAGGCGTGTAATCGGTTTCTAGCGAAGTATCTACTGAATATCGTGTTTAAAAAGCGTGGAAGTGTTTTAACAACTAAATGTTTACTGTACGAATACTTGGTACAGGGTAGAAAATTATAATATTTTATTATAGGAACATATAGACATTATAATATTAATTCCGCCGCCCACATTTAAGCAACATGAGGTCGGGGTTTTTTTTTTATTTTCTTACGTATGCTGAGAACTCTTTTCAAACCACGTTAAAAAATAACACATCTCGTAACTCGATTAGCACTTTGGTCAGTTGAATGCAGACTAAGAAGATAATCGATATAATGATATTTTTTTGGAAAGGCGCTATGTAAGTAGAAATAAACATCACTCGTTTATGTAAGCTTAATATATAATGTACACATTCGTGGTTCTTTATGTCCCGATGCTACCTACGGAGGTCAAATGTTTTTGGAGGTACGCTTTCATTGCTCGTCGTATAAAATACATAAATGTGAGTGATTAAGGTAGACAACGTCCCAGGGGGCGTACAGCGGGCTCAGTCGAGAGGAATTAAATTTTACGACAACGCACAAACAAAGTAGCAATAACGGACTGTGCAGATTAATGCCGCGCTAACTTGACTTAATTGCATTTTAAAACGGTTACATGCGGGTCCGTTTTGAAGGACCTCTTTTTTGATTAGCTCTTTATTTTTATCGCCCAACCGTACGTACGTACGTACGGGTTGCTTACGCTTAATGTGTTCGTTCGTCATTTCAAAAACCGTTTCACATCATCGAGTGATCATTAAGTTGTTTAATGATTCCTTTCCCACAAAAATAGAACTTTAAAAATTGAGTAATTAGTACGATAAGAGGTGGCGGCCGTGACGCGATCAATCGACGCCACTTTGTAACGATAACTCGCCTTGTCCTCGACCGCCGGACTCCGTTGATTGATAGAACCAACCTGCGCACCACTTACACACCAACTATAAGGAAATTAAGACACTCCCAACGTTAATGGAAACTGTGATCCATCAAACGGCCCCGAAATTAAGACGCGGTGTCATTACTACGGATGGCGTACATCTTTATCTAAATGACGGCTATGTTATTTTTTATGGAAACAATTATGGCTGTAACCCTTTAAGGACCGGACGTATAAAATTAGCGTTTGACGGTGACAATAAAGCGACGACAGAGGGTTAGCATCACAGTAACTGTCACTCATTGAGATAATTAAGTGGCGACACCCAGTGAAGCCACGCCGCACCTCAGGTGGCGACAATGATCGTTCACTTGGAGCACCCTACTCGGAGAGTCGCTTCAAAACAGGGATTGTATGTTTGGTACAAGTGTCAAGATCTTAGAGAATTAATCACTATTTAGCTTCAAGCAAATAGCTATCAATAACAATAAAAAACAACAATTCTATTTTAAGACTTCAACATCTATCTAAATTATATGTCCTTAAATTTAATTTATTTTTAATGTACGTTTGTAAACTTCACTGAGGGTTGATTTACATTCATCTGGAGATTTGGTGACATTAAATCTAACAGCAAATTTTTACTATACTAAAAAAACGTATTTAATATTTGAATTGACCATTACGCGTCCATTCTTCTGTAATTATTCTAAATAATCTATTAAATAATTAATTTATTAAATATATCTTATCTTGACTTAAAATGTTCTTCATGAACTTAAATTAAAAAATATTTTAAATTATATAAAGTAATTAATTAAAGCATTATTTATTAAAAATCCTCCTCTCTGCGTACCAATCCACGAGCGAGGGTGATCCAAGAAGATAACGTAAAGCGGCTGTACACATTTCTTTTGAAAGAGCAACTAGATGATGGAACGCCAAGATTCCTGTTCCATGATACGCACGCGGGGCCAAATAGCCAGTCTTTAGACCGTCCGTTGAACGAGAGGACTGTTGGTGGTGGTAGTGCCGGCGATCAAAGGCCCGATGTCTTCGGTTTTTTTTCTCAGAAGGAAATCGCCGATCTACCGCCTTTACGGTGGGGATGTAGACAGGGTATATCGCGGTTTAAGCGACTAAAACACCCTGCGGCTTAGCTCGATTCGGGCCTGAGGTAGAATTCAACCGAAGCAAGTATGGGGCAAGGTTCCACTCCAATAACTAGGTGGGTCGAGACTCTATCTACCTCTATAGGAGCAAAAAAAGACCAGCGCATTAGCGGGACCGCCCAAAATTCCTAAACCTAACCCTTTTATAAATTCTACGAGAATCATATCAGCTTCTTCTTTTAGGTTTTTGGAAAGAAGTTCCTTATGGGACGATGCGGAGGGGTACCCTAACCGGGAAAAACATCCGAAACGTAAGATTTTTATTATTTATGTAAAACTTGGAATGATGGCTATACAGTGTCTAGTGTATAGTCTACGTGATGACGGTTATTATTATTATTCATATAATTAGTTATTATTATATATTTTTTATAAATCATTGTGAATAAAATAAAGTTGATAACTTTGTAATGTAGTTTTTTTTTAACAATAACAAAATCATAGTAAAAAATGTATACCCGAATAATTATTTTCTTTTTACCTCGAATAGAACTTAAAATTAATATTTTTATAATAAGGGACTTTGTTTCTATCCGGTGTCACGACACCACACATCTTTTTTAACGACATATTCGACAAACGAGTATTAGTAAAATCAAAATACATCTCTTATGACTTATACCAAACCTGTTGCTCCATTCAGGTGGGAAAGACTACCATTTACAAGGAAAAACAAATTGCCTCTCTTATTACAACATCTGAAAAGTTCGTAACGATTTCACACCCCATTCAATTTTTATGGCTTTATTAAGCCCGGTGATGACTGTAATCTAGTACAGACAAAGTTGGAGCATCGATTGTCGATTAAAAATTAAAACTGTATTTTGTTCAAGGAACATGAATGTATATTTAAATATATAATTGAGATTAGATTATAAGCAGAGATTTCCATCAGATATGACATGTCCTTCTTCAAACGCGGCTTGTGGAGAGTACTTAACGGTAGGCAATGGCTTGGCTCTGCCCCTGGCATTGCTAACGTACATAGGCGACGATAACTGGTCATATGCTCATCTACCTACGAGGGCAACAAACGAAACAGACAATTTACCTTATGGCTAAATATATAGAGCTCTTTTTTGTAGTATATTTGTTTCAGTGTTCCTACATGTACTAATTAATTGTAGTCAGGAATAAGAGTGACCTATTTTTAGGATAGGGTTCTCGATACGGATACCTACGTTTTTTATTAACCGTCTTAATAATTAGCTATACTTTAAATACATCATTACTATGCATTTATGTAGGTGTCGATTTTCATGGTACTCTTAATAAGCATTTCCAATTCTTTTCCTATATTTATTTATATATGTAAATTTTTAAATATTTTGATAATACATGTTCTTGCGGCGTAAATGAAGCAATCCTAGTAGTACTATTTATTCATACACGACTGTACAAATACTAGTTTGTAATCTAAGGCAATATAAAATCAACGTATAAACAAAAAAATTGTAATTTCAAAGTTAATTTGATCAAAAAATGATGTCTTTGCGTGTCAGCTCAGATTTATATCGCATTATGAGAAATTTCAAAAGTAGTGCAGAATAAACCAATGGCAATAAGCCAGCTGTTGGCATTGTCGTTATCCATATCTCACTATATGTTAGACTGAGTTATTCCATCTTGTGGTGAAGGAGGAGAACGTCAGTTATACCTGTGTTAATATAGAAACTTATAAATTCCAGAATTAGATAACTATACATTTCCGAAAACGAAATATATATATTGTAGTTAAATGAATATAGTTTATGTTGAATTCGCTCATTCCTACCGTTGAAACTAGCTAGAACGAATCTCTAAGATTCTTTATTTAGTTATAAATTTAGACTATAATTATTCAGTGAATACCTGTGAAGCTGCGTTGTGCCAAGCGAATCGGAAACTGTCACGAGGCTAAGCGCATCTGAACTAGGTCAAATATTTATTTATATGAATCAAATTCGATTCACACTATAATTTATCTTTATTTATTTATTTTTGCTGAACTATACAACAATACAGTGTAATATTTATAGATAAATTAATTTTTTAAGATCAATATAAAATGGCTGATTTTAATAAAGTAGAAATAAGATTCAAATATTAAATTCAGCATAATTAGCTCTATTAATACAAATCAACAATTTTTACTCACAGCAAGGACCGAGAATAGGCAAACGCTGCAGCGTTTTAAGCAATGCTAACTTTGAATGCATATATTCAAAGATGACTTAATACAATTTCAAAACACATATATTGAATCGTATCCTGAATAGTGTTAGGGACTTTGAGCGTACTTACGGGGGAAGTCGGTACGCAGTCATTTCACACTCGGTCGGATTTCAATTTACTTCGACCGTTATTTGGCTGTTTATTATTGACAGACCTCAAATATTTACTGTACAACAAGAATTTATGATTTTGGTGCTGAGAGGTTGTTCGGGATAGTAAATGTATGTATCTACATGAGTTACAAGTCAATTAAAATTATTACATATTTTAGAACGAAGTTCCTTATGGGACGATGCGGAGGGGTACCCTAACCGGGGAAAAACGTCCGTAACGTAAGATTTTTATTAGTAATGCACACAGTGTACGACTTAACTTTGTAATAACGTACAAAATTTATCATATTTTTTTAGATTATATTGTTTACTAGCGACCTGCCCTCGCTTCGCTTCGGAAACTGTAATATATTATTGATTTCTCCACTATTTCATGGATTTTATTATACATATAAACCTTCCTCTTCAATCACTCTATCTATTAAAAAAAACCGCATCAAAATCCGTTGCATAGTTTTAAAGATTTAAGCATACATAGGGACAGACAAATATAGGGACAGAGAAAGCGACTTTGTTTTATACTATGGAGTGAAGCTCCGTAAAACAATATAGCCAATTGACATTATTTTATACTCAAAAAAACACGGAATGCAGTAAAAACAAATGTTTGTGCTCTGACACGGTGATATTGAATTGAAACACCGATTCATCGTACCTACATAGTTCTTGTTAAATTTTACAAGGCGAAGACGTGTTATCTTGGCACGTCAACAATAGAACATTATTCATTGTACGAACCACCACAACAAAAAAATGATGCATAGATATCTCGGGGCTCGTTGATAGTTCTGACAGTTTTAATTAAATTCGCCGACGGCCGGATCTATTTTAATTTGTTTTATAACAAATCTAATCAATAAACATACAAAACGACGAGCGGGAAAACGCGTTGCCGTTCAAATATTGTTTCTCGAGAGCGCCGGGGGAATTATCATGATGATAAATAAGATACACGGCCGCCGGGACAACGGAGCCAATCACCATACATCACCGGAAAACATTCAAATAAAACGTACAAACAAAAACAGTGTACGTATTTTTTTTATGTCATGAACAGCGCCAAGGAAAACAAATTGTTGCAAGGGAGAGATCATATCATACTAGGCGCCTTGAAAGACGTGAAAACTAATTAAGATCGGACGCTTTTCTAAGGCGATAACTTGCAACAGTCAGACGGCCGGACGTGTTTGTGTATTGGCGATCAAAACAATTAACTTTTTGCTGTGTTCACCACTATCTAAACAAAACTCGATATTTGAAGTTTTTTCATTCGTTCGATGACCTTTTCGTGAGATTTTTGAGGCTGCATCTCAAATTGAAATCGCCATAACAATACAAGATCGAAAATAAATTATAAAATTTGTGCCGATAAAATACGGAACGGATACACATAGCTCAAAAACTAAAGTTTTAATGCTAAAATACGTAAAAATCAAATTACGAATACCGGACCGGAAATTACGAAAGTTCCAGACGAAAATAAATAAAATAAAGGCACGAAACTAAACACCGCGCTACGATCGAAGCGTGAAATAAATAAAATGGAAGCGCTCCCGCAAACGAGAAAAAAGGGTATAAAATTGTGACGTTAATTTTCCAGCGAGATTTCCCAGCAGTCTCTGGGTGCGAGGGAAGGCGCGTGCACTGGACACGTGAATTAAAAACGTTAACAATGCGATCGCGCTCTCCTTAATGAACCTATGCTGGGGTTCGCAGCGCCTCAGACGCTTCACCGGGACCTCATCGAATTGCACACCACCCTTTTTCTGCACTCCTTCAAAAATAATTTAGGAATCTATTGATCTATGCAGCTTCTTCCAGAAATTTCGTTTTTCTGTAAATTTCATTTTTTTTCTGTTAATAAAATATTACCACCTAATGAACACTGCGCTTTAGTGTTAACTTATTTTTCACTTATGTTTCAATTTATAAAATATCGGCAGAACCCTGTATATCTAATAGGGATAAAATTTAATTCAACGTCTGCACTTTCGTCGAGAACTTTCGAGAACCGACTGGGATATTCAGTTATTTAGAAACCAAATAAACCCAACTAAAACACTAAACAGAACATGTACATTTTTATGTCCGACTATGATGCATAAAATAATATCTCCCTTAGTTTAACAAAATGAAATTTAAGCTCATAAAGATTTAATATTTTTATTTTTTTATTGCTTAGATGGGTGGTCGAGCTCACAGCCCACCTGATGTTAAGTGGTTACTGGAGCCCATAGACATCCACAACGAAAATGGGCCACCCACCTTGAGATATAAGTTCTAAGGTCTCGGTATAGTAACAACGGCTGCCCCACCCTTCAAACCGAAACGCATTACTGCTTCACGGCAGAAATAGGTGGAGTGGTGGTACCTACCCGCGCGGACTCACAAGAGGTCCTACCACCAGTAAAAGTAATATAAAAAAAGCGAAAATAACGATGTAGATCGCGCTAAAAGGGTTTTCGATAGCAACATTAGAACTTTAATTTGAAACGTCAATTTGCCTTTGAGCATTCAGTATCATCACCGGATAATTACTCAGTAAATAACGAGCATAGTCTGAACGCCGTAAAAGAGCAAAATTCCCGATTCGCGAGGGGAAAAAGCGTTATTGAAAAAGAAGCGGAGCTGATATTGTATAAATAAAATACGGGTTCTGGTATCGGCGTCTTGTTATCGCATGCCTCGATTGCGGCTATTACGGCAAAGTATCGGTTATGTTCAAGCGGCCGTGGGCACAGTTTGCTTTGCACTGCGCCGGCGAGCCGCCCCGACTCGTTATAATAATGTGAACTTCGGGGACTAGGGCGTCTTTGGAGTGGCACCGACCCGAAGGTTTAGAATTTTTGGGGTTCACCTCTACGACGACGCTCAAACATTTTAATGATAGACAAACATTTCGAAAGTTAATTCGGCTTTATTGGAGCCTTAACTATTATAACACGTGTAAAAAGTTATTTTCTTTTGAAATAGAACCGTAATATGTCCAAACTTTTTGTAACGAAACATAATATTTCCAAACAAATTAAAACCAGTACGGGCCACTGAAGATTTTACTCTTTTGAAACGCTTGAGCACGGGTTTATTTATGTAATACATATGTATGTACATACGTGTATGTTTTTTTAAATATATTTAAATATGCTTAAATTTACGCTAAATGAATATTCATTATGTTTATTATTA
This sequence comes from Bombyx mandarina, assembly GCF_003987935.1. Next base: position 13,422,229 of record NW_021011476.1, read on the forward strand.
TTTTTAATAACTGAATTGTTTTCAGTACAGTATGCACAAATCGTTATAAAGAAAAAGAAAAAGTCATATATACTTAAGTACTTAAGTACATAGTACGTAGTCATATATTTAATTTTACCTTACTTTAAAAGACAGATAATGTAACTGATAAAAAATAAAAAATAAAATGTTACAAAGATGATTAATATTAAAAATATTACGTGTTAAACCTTTAAAACACTCTCCTGTAAAATTAGTAAGTTTTGAGATTATACTGCTTTAATGCGAGAAGACGATATGTATGTTTTAAACAACTTTAAAATCGATATACTCGTACGACTGACGGGAGCCTGTGTGAATTATTTTGTCAAATTTTATTTCAGAACAAGCAAAGTATAAATTAAATCTGGTTTCAATGACAGTTGAGCAACGAGCAAGATCTCAATTCCTTATTTAAATTTCGTCAGCATGCAAGGTGTGTTATAAAAAAAAACAACGCGATTTTAAATTGGTGCGAGAGCTGCGAGATAGCGAGATAGACTTAACGTCGGAGGATCGTTAGAGATTGATTGACAAGGCTCGAACGAGAACATTCACGTCTTTAGATGCGAAAACAAGTCTCGCTCGAAGTACCCTTTCTACACAACGACGTATGTATACGCACAAACACGACGATACTGAAAAAAAGGCACAGACAAAAGATAAAGACGTTTAACTAATAATATTTGTATACACATAACGTTAATGACATTCACTAACTGGATCATACAAATCTTGTTTCCTATTAATTTTTTTTTTTACTGATAGTAAGACCTCTTGTGAGTCCGCACGGGTAGGTACCACCACCCTGCCCATTTCAGCCGTGAAGCAGTAATGCGTTTCGGTCTGAATAGTCGGACAGCCGTTGTAACTACACTGCGAACTTATATCTCAAGGTGGGTGGCAGATTTACGTTGTAGGTGTCTATGGACTCCAGTGACCACTTAACACCAGGTGGCTTGTGAACTCGTCCATACATCTAATTAAAAAAGTCTTTAATATATACTTACTATAACATAAATTTTGTTCAACTGCATGTATGAATAGTAACATTTAGAGAGCGGTGAATGAAATCGTCGTCCAGCCTGTTTCTGCCAAAGCGGAATCACGTTAGAGTAGTATAGTTCTTATTCTAACACATTTAATCCTCAGACTTTGAGCTCATGTCTCATGAAGGCAACCGTATTTATGATATGATATTTATAAGTCCCGCATAAAACACTAATGCGTGGGCTGCTATTGTGTTTGTAAGAAAACATCCAATAAAAAGCTACTATTGCTATTAATAACAATCTCAACTGTCCTGATATGTGAAACTATCCAAGTCATCGGAGGCAATCGTAGACAGATTAACTTTTCAATAGATTTTGAATTAAATAATTCTTCAGACTAAACATTCTTATTGCCCAGTGACACGTCTAACGTCGGTTTATCTCAGACAGCCGGGCTGGTTCTGCGCACAAGACGTGTGACGACGACCCAGAAATTATTACGTATTTATAGAAATAGACAGCGAAAACCGTTAGCAAGCCAAACAAATCAATTGCGATCTATTCATTGTATATTGATTTTGGATGGGATATCATTCCCTCGTATTATTAACATTTTTGCATAAAAAATTATAATTAACTAGCTGACCCGGCAGACTTCGTAGTGCCTCAATCGATAAATAAAATACCTAAGCTTTTGTATAAAATAAACATAAAACAAACAAAATGAATCCGTCCGACGGGGGACACATCAAAGGAAAAACAAAATTGTTATTTTTATTTAATTCCGATCATTTTTAAATTTATCTACCTTTTAAACCTTCTCTAGACTTCCATAAATAATTTAAGACCAAAATTAGCCAAATCGGTCCAGCCGTTCTCGAGTTTTAGCGAGACTAACGAACAGCAATTCATTTTTATATATATAGATTTAATCGACATCACTGGTTTTCAAATATCTATCAAGAGTTTAGATGATTTTCGAAATGATTAATTTAAAGCTAATTACTAAGGATCCAAGGGGAGCTTATGCACGATACCGATGATGGCCGAATACGCTTGTAAACGGCGTAAATTGCGTATTATAAATAAAACATTTATGTGATGATAAAAATATATTTAAATCCGATGTTTCGAGGCCGCGTTGCTCTTAAACAACAAAGCGTGGAACATCTCGAATCTGACAACGGAGTAACACTCGACGTATATTGAAAAGAATTCGTCTTCAAACGCGAATCCTCAAAAAGCTCAGACGTAATTGGATTCCGTTCACAATAAGCTCCAGACTGCTAATTTCACGAGAGTAAAATTTTGCTCACAAAAGGCCGCCACGCAAAAAAAAAGAGCAAATAAAATTTGTATGTGTCAAGACAGTTAAAACGAGGTAACAAGATCTCCTCGGAAAGTAATCACGGTGAAGGCACGTTGACGACCAATCTGCGGGCTTGACAACGGTGGAAATGCTCTGAAATAATTTCGACATTCAAGATTGGTTCCATGTTTGATTTACAATTCAAAAAAAAATTCAAAGAATTATATAATTATAAAATTGTGTGTACTACCTACATAAAAACTAGTGATTTACACACATTTAAATTTAATTATCAAAAAAATATTTTCATTCAATGAGAGCAGTTTTTGAAAACGTTTATTTTTATTAATACTGAGGCATCTGAAATTGTGTGAGTGAGTCCTGGACAAGCTAATTGAAAATAACTGGACGTTGTTGGACAATAAAAATCCTCAGACAATAGATTTGGCAGAAATAAAACCATTATTAAAAATAAATGGCGCCCTATATTCTAGAAGACTAAAGACCACAAACTGGTGATAATAGAATGATGAAACTTCAACATTCTTAACTTTTTTGGGATACTTTAAAACTATTTTGAATTACATTACATTTATGAACCCTCAGGAGTTTCTCGCCGGATCTTCTCAGTGGGTCGCGTTTCCAATCCAGTGGTAGATTCTGCGAAGCACGACTCTTGCTAGGGTTCGTGTTAGCAACGTCGTCAGGTTTGAGCCCCGTGAGCTCACCTACTAGTTAAGGTTACGCTGATATAGCCTCTCAAGGCTATCAGCTTAGGTAGGAAAAAAATACATTTATGAATTATGGAAAAACAGGCCTTCTTCCAAGGTACAAATCAATGTTGTACGAACGAGCACGTAAGTAAAAAAGTGACGAGAGCTTCGTCCTAGAACCGACTGCAGCGTGACATTACACAGTATCATAACATCGTGCCGCATCCGCAAGCTTGCATTTACTGGTGGTGAGCCGCATTTTATGCCAGCCCGGATGGTTACCAGGATCCTGTCTGTTTTTGGATTTAAACGACGGAACTACCGTTATACAAAACAACTAAAATTACGACTTCCTGTCTCAAGGTGGGTGGGGATATTTCCGTCGGGTTTTTTTTTTGCTTAGGTGGGTGGACGGGCTCACAGCCCTCCTGGTGTTAAGCGGTTACCGGAGCCCATAGACATCTACAACGTAAATGCGCCACCCACCTTGAGATATAAGTTCTAAGGTCTCAATATATTAGTTACAACGGCTGTCCCACCCTTCAAACCGAAACGCATTACTGCTTCACATTCACGGCAGGGCGGTGATACCTACCCGTGCGGACTCACAAGACGTCCTACCACCAGTGATTACGCAATGATCATGTCTATGAGCTCCAGCGAGCACTTAAAACCAGGTGGGCCGTGAGTTCGCTCTACAAATTAAACGATAAATACATAAAAAAGCTTAAAATTGCAACCAATCATATATCTTTTTTGTATAGTGAAAGTTAACATTTCCCACGTTCATTACGAAATTCGTAATGTAAAATTTGTAATAATAATAACATTATGTAACTCGAGCACGACACGAGGCAGCTTACCGCACGTCGGGAGAACACACATTACACTAATCCGTATTTATTAAAACGTTGACAAATAACATGTTAAAACGATAACTCGACGGTTTATAATTATAAGAGGATTTCAACCGAGGTGTTAAAATATGCGTCTATTTATAATATGCGTGATCTATGACAAAAAAAAAAACTTGTAAATATTTTTATTACGGCTCGTTTATGGGCAATAAATAACACGGCCGAATAGTCTCGAGTCATAGACCGGCAAATTACTAAATAATTTTCCTCTATAAAGAGTTCGGTACCAGTTTTCATATATTATATCAAAATATACGGCTGTATAATTATTAAGACTCATATAGATTTTGTTTTCGTTTATAATATATTAAGTAGACGACTTCAACACTAATAGTTTCTTGTACATATTTTTTTGCTTATTTTGTCTGTTCGTGTATTGGATTTTAGAAAATAAAGTTACTTAGTTAATTAAATGTACTTTACCATATTTATATACATTTTTATTATTTCGAATACTTTAAAGATTTTTCATGATCATGGACAACTAAGGCCTAATTTGTAGACNGTTTATAATATATTAAGTAGACGACTTCAACACTAATAGTTTCTTGTACATATTTTTTTGCTTATTTTGTCTGTTCGTGTATTGGATTTTAGAAAATAAAGTTACTTAGTTAATTAAATGTACTTTACCATATTTATATACATTTTTATTATTTCGAATACTTTAAAGATTTTTCATGATCATGGACAACTAAGGCCTAATTTGTAGACATTTAAATGTCGCGTTGACCAATTAAATTATAATTAAACTAAAAATTCGACCAATTTTAAAGTATAGATAATAATTTAAATCGGTAAAGGATTCGAAACGTCCGAAATAATATTAAATGATTACAAGCGCGAACATGAACCATAAAAGTAGGTGTCATTATCTCTACGACTCGCGAGGACCGAAGTAAGTACTAATAAAATCAGAATAGTAAACACGAGTTTAAGCCTTAATTATGATTTAATTATCGCTTCGAACGCGCTAAGACCAAAGGAAACTTGAAACGGTCAATAGTTTTAATTTTAGTTTCAAGTTAGGGAACCGGATCTCGTGATCTGTTTTTTCTTCTTCTTAAGACTCCGCGCCCCTCGAGCATTCCTAATTCTTAACTACTCATTATTATTATTGTAAGTATGGAATGCTTAAGCCCTACTTGTTCTGCCGCGATTCAAACGTGCGGTAGAAATCGGAAGACAAGCGTTATTTTAATGCTACAAACTGATCTCTGAAGCGACATTAATACTATCGTGTTCATAAGCTTCTGTAACCATTGCGCGTTAGGTGGTTAGTTTAACTAAACAATTGAACTTCCAAAGAACATATTTATGAGCATAATATTGTATTTTACATAATTTTCATAGATGACGATACAAAATCATCTCTGAACGTTGTCGGGAGCGAGACTAAATCAAATTTTAAAACTACATCCTTAAAATTAATAAATACCTCCACATAACGACGTATTGAACATTAAACGTAAACAAACCAGTTTAATGTAAGCTATAATTCATGTAAATTACTTTTAACGCGTTAAATTATAGGCATGTGGAAAAAATCGAGATTACCCGTCTCATTGTTATTAAAAACAATGTTGACTTTTGTAGGCAACGAATAAAAACTTGGGCGTTCCACATTCATGTCTCAATATGGAGCTATTGGGAATGCCAGCAGCTATAAAGATAATAGCATATCCATGTAAAGGCGAGGTCTATTTAAATGCTTATTAACTTGAAAAGTTGAGAATAGTGCAACGAGTTTGGAATCTCATCTAATGAAAAGACTTTGGACAATATCTTACGAACGGAACAGCAACTTAGTTTAACAAAACACTTAACATTTTTACAAATTAAAATTTATTGAGGCATTAAACGTAGGTAATGATCCTCCGCTAGCGTTTTAAGTGTGTGACGAAACTTCCATTAAAATGTTTGTACTTTATTTATTTTTTAGTTATAGCGTAGATTGATGAAGGAACTCACAGTCCATCTGTTTTAAAGTGCCGACCCATCACCGAAGCCATCACTTGAACCGAAGCCATCACTTGAAGCCGAAGCCATCATAATTTGAACACTACCACCACCAACTTGCGATATGAGGTCGAGATCCCAATTGTGATATATAGCAAATGTCTGCTTCGCTTCAGAAATAGGCAGGTCGGTGCTACCGGGCCATGTGGATTTACAATACGCTCTACCTTCATAAACTCAGAACGTCATTGCCTCAGCGATCTAGACCCTGAGCTCATCAGGAAATACCGGAAGTCAGCATTGCAACGTTACTTCGACAAGGCGATACGGCATGATAGCCGCCTCATCGTGATCGCCGCAGACTACTTCCTGTTTCTGATTCCAGATTCTGGCTCACTGTCTTTAACTCAATCGCCTAGACACATCTTTACGGATCCACTCGATCCACTAGCCCTACTCTTAGACGCCTACAGCCGTAACACTAGGAGCCTGGTAACCGAACTCGTCGAAGAGCTCGACGTGAAACGGGAAACCTAACCCAAATATCAGCAATTCGCAATTCCAATCCGGTGGTACACGCATTCGCGAAATATCTACCCTTTAGTTACTAAACCTTCGGAAATGCTCGAGTAATTGTTAGCAAACCTCACGCCTAGTGACTAACACCGTGCTCGCCCATCTGTCCTATCGCAACTAGTAACACCTCAGGGATTCCAGTAATACCTTCCACCTTAAAAAGCGCTTTTGTCTATTTGCATTCTTCGGTCAATCTCTCAATCGCCTTTTACGACATCTGCAGAATGAAATGGAGCGGTGCTATACTAATATACCACAGTTGGGTGCGGGATATTAAATATAGCACCGGTATAGCGCGAAGGGGAGCAATAGTGGTATGTCGGGATATGCGAAGGTTGAATTTTACTATTGTAGAAGGTCAAAGTCATTTCCCATTTTTTAAATGTGTGGAGTTGGTTACATTAATTTAATCCGTTAGTTAACTAAACTGATGAATATACTGTTTATCATAACGATGAATATAAAGAAAAAGATACCAATTTTTTTTTCAAATAAGTTTTACAAATGTATACCTCGATTGAAAATAATCGCAATCATCATTCTAATAACATAAATCTTACGAAAGTACAGGTAATATTCACTAGAACAATTGCCACTTTCCTTTCAAGCAACTACCGCTGATCCAGAATACAAAACAACAGTGCAATCGATGGTCCAAGAGCTTATTCCGAACCTTATATAGACAGGAAAATGTTGGCAGACCAACGTAATCGAGGACACGAGCTGAAACCAAAGCGCGAACGGTTGCGCCCTCAAGCTAAAACTTCTTGTACGGAACATTTCCTTGCAGCTCCGATCCACAGGAGATAATTTAATTGGTTACCTGACATTTAATCAATACGACTGATTAAATTAATTGAACGTTCGAAACGGATGCGCATTTATGGTATAACTTGTTTACACGCTTTGCCGCTCTTACACCTCTCCTTTTTCGGGATATCGATCAGATGCGGTGTGGAACGAAGTGCATCTGTCTTGATTGGTTCACTATTATTTTATTTTAAATTGAATTCTAACTTAAGTAGACTTAGAGATTTGAAGTTGCAAGAGATTTTGTTTATGTAACCACAAGAGAGTGTTGCATTTTAGTAAAATATATATGACGAGTTATATCGCAAATCATAACGACATAGTTAACAATTTCAAATTCGTGTGCATCCAAAAAGATAGCTAAAACATTTTTTATACCTCAGATTTGATGAAACAACACAGAATCTACATTGTTTCTAAATATTTTCCTAAGTACTATATCTCTTAGCAAAACATTAAAATTTCTCTGAAAAGTAACAAACAAGCAAGTACAAAATATCATTTTGAACTTTAGAGGTCTTAATGCCACGAAACTGCGTATTAAGCTGTACTAAATTTGGGTAAATGGATCGCTCCCACAATCTTTTTACTTATTATCTACCATACATTACAATTGGTGGGTGGCGCATTTACATTGTAGATGTGTATGGGCTCCAGTAACCACTTAACACCAGGTGGGCTGTGAGCTCGTCCACCCATCTAAGCAATAAAAAAATAAAAATAAAACAATACAAAAATTACAGGATATAATCACAATATCATTTGAGAAAGCACAATGAAGTAATTGTCACAGAAATTTGCACAGAAGTTTCCGCACACTATCTTGTATTATCCATAGAACAGCGAGAGTGACATGGACTTTCTAAACCCGCTAAAGCAACAACACCGGTCGATCAAATCATTTTCAATCGGCTTTTTTTTTTCTGCTTTACATATTTTCACCGCGATAATATAAACAATCAACATTAATTGCGGTCGATTTAGAAAGCCTTTCGTCTTAGTTATTTTGCTCTCGGGTTGTACTAACTTTATTTCACGGATCACTAAGCTCGAGATAGCAGTTTCAAATTAAATTACGTGAGAGAAAATTTTTGCGGTTCGCTTTGAATGTTGATAAATTATTTTTTATTTTATTTCTTTTAATAATTAGTTTCAATTTACACTTTGTTTCTTTTTTTGAAATTGTTTGCATTGAAGTCGATCGTACAGTGTGTGAGAAATAGGGTTGCCAGACGTCCCGTATTTTAGGCTTAGTTTAAAATGTCCCGGCGGGACTGACTCTGTCCCGTGTTCGAACGGTACGATTATAATTGTATTGATTTTTATAAATATGTTAAAACCGAGTCAAAACTGACTTGTCCCTCGGAGAAATATCAAACAAAATAAAGAATGTCACTATATAATTTTGTTTTTTATTTTTCCCGGGTAAAAAACTAAATTCCCGTATTTTTTGCCCACCTAAGCATTTGTCCCTTATAGGCTGAAAAAAAAAACTGGCAGCCCTAGTGAGAAACGAAAACGATAAACAATATTCAATTGTGAACGGATGTTTTTAAAGCAGCAGCATGGGTGGATATCATCTATACTAATATATAAATCTACAGTGGTTTTTACGGATATTCCGTTATAACTACTGAACCATGCATCCGATTGACTTGAAACTTGGTATCCATGTAGAAAATACATGTACTTAATGGATAGGCTAATATTTATATGAGTGTTGGACTCCCTCCCTACACCAGTTGCGGGGGCGTTAATGACGAGAATCTTTGTGGGGGTGAAAAATAATAATGTTAATTTTAAATGGCCAGTGAAGCGGACGGATACAGCTAGTCGTATCTAATCCTGCTAATAGATAAAACAGAGGTTCTTATCGGACTGAGGAGTGGAATAAAGTATTACAATAAAATTAATATTTCCTCTTCAGGTCCCAAAGGTGGTCGGGTACCGTTGGTAAGAACGATATTTTTTTTTCTCAAAACGGGATCCTTCAACAAAAATTTTAATTTAATATTTTAGGAAAAATATTAATTTAATTTCGTACTATAATAATGAATTGCTGTTCGTTGTTAATTACATTACCTAATAACGACAGGATTAATTTGGCTATGTTTTTTTCTGAAAATGTGCTTAATAATCACAAAGAGGTACTTAGGTGTCGACCTATAAAATAACTATGATGTAAATAACCCGAAATATTCGTTTGAAATTTAGTCTCAGTTGCAAATATATTTACACTAACTGATGACATCACTGAATTTATTTTAAGAAACATTTTAAAAAACACCCTAGATGTATTTGTTGTGTGCGAAAACATAATTTTACGTTTAACAAATAATTCCATTAACATATTTTCTAAACATTTTGACGTTATTCATTATTGTAAATCAACGGTTGTTTGACGGTACGCGCTTCTAAATTATGCAATATTTATTGCTATGGACCGATCAAGAGAACCCAATCAGACAGACAACCTAAGACCGGAGGCTCGAGCTGATTTATACCCTTCGTTAAATGCTGTTGGTTAGAAATCTACAGATCTCAATTTGCCAATAGACGTTGTATAGAGGATGCATGTTATTGCAAACCGGATAACTGACAGGGCCAGTAAATTGAGTAGTTATATTATAATTCAAATTCTTACACTCACACTCATCGTAGGAAGAGAACAGGAAGGCAGTTTTTCTTTAAGATGTGTTTTTTTTTTTCAAATCAGTTCAATTTGTATTAATCTGTGAATATGTTGCGGTAAATGTACACTCTTGGGAAATGTACACTTTTACCGGTATATGTGCACATTTGCCAAAAAGTTAGGTATATGTGAACTGAATATAAGTAATGTATATGGACATTTCCCTACAAATGTGTACTCTTGCCTTCACGTTTTGGTAAATGTATATTCATGTTTTAAGAAAAGTTACGTTAAATACAAATAAATTAATAATGTTGTTACAGTAAAAAAATATTTATTTAAATAAACATAATACAAAATGTTTAATAACGAAAATCGTGTTAATTAAAAAATGTAAATTACAAACAAAATATACTTTCTTTGCATAATATATTATATAATATGTCGTAGGTTAGGTTAGGTTAGGTTGTAGTGGTGCGCATGCACCACATTACTAGTACTTGCGATTTCGTATTTTGTATGCCATGCTCACATTTACCAAAACGACATGGTCATTGTGAATTCAATGTACATTTACCTACTTTGAAATTGTAAATATTAGTTGAATGCACATTAGCCAAACGAGGAGGCAAATGTGCAAATTTACCGGAAAATGTGTACATTTGCCGTAATATCTAATTTTACCGTAACAAATAAACTAATAAATTAAAAGTCAGCTGCAAAATTAAATAGTCGCACAAAGGGTTAATAAATAATGTTAGTATCACAACAGAGTAAAGCGGTGACACAAAAAGTGACACAAAGGCGAAGCATTCGATACCTTTTCGTAGAATACGAGGGAGGAATTCAAATTTAAAAGTGACTTTGGATTGCGAAATATCCAACAAAACGAAATAGAACAATGAACAAAAACCGACAGGCGGCGTTTAGCCTTCTTGTCTGTGAAGAAAACAACAAAATAAAATGAAATCCTACTTTAAATTTCACACTAAGCAGTTGTTAACTGCTGAAACTAAAAATAATTTTGGTTGGGAGATTAAAAAAAAAATATTTTTAACTTTCGTAGTTAAATGTTATTATATTACCGATCTACGGTAAATATTCGGTAAAATCTATTCTTAATGTACTCTTGTAAAAAATTGTTAAAGCGTGACATCGAGTTCCAGTAATAGTACTCAAAAAGACTAGAAAGAGCATAGACAGAATTGTCTGGTCTTTGCGGTCCTAGCCGCAGTTGCAGTCATAATAAATGAACAAATAAATAAAACAAAACTCGTGGTACAACCCTTTTATTTATTATTATAATATTTTGTGTCAAAACAATAGGTTACCGGTAGTAAATGGACACAAATTTGTATCACAGAAACATAGTAAGCAACACTCCAACTGTGCATAGAAACTTTTACTCTAACTCCATTTCAAACAAGGAAGTTATTGTACAAACAAATGAGAATTGAATTGTATATACCTAGGAGAACCATTCTGTAAAATCAATGATAAATCGAGAGCAAAAACGAATTTCACTAACTGGAGCATGTAATTTAGATCGACAACAACAAACAATTCCGTGGCTATATTAGAAACGAATACCAAACTTCAGAACTCCATTAAAGTGACATCCAAACTTCTCATTCAAGACTGAACAAGCGCGCTCCACGCAGAAATGTGTATTTTATTCATCTTTACAACACGCTGCTCCTCTTTGTATTGATACGAGATAAAATACTAAAAAAAAAAAAAAATAGCCGACACAAACTATGTACCTGTCACTTGGAGCTTGTTCTTGCTCCTAAAATTTGTATAAAATATTCCGGAGTGGCCGCGACATCGGTCCCGACAATGGGTCTCGTAGCGAATAATAATGCTAACACGAATTAAGTAAAGGAAACAACTAAAAAACCTTTTCAAATTTAAATTCGATGATCAAATTTTATAGAGATAAACGGGAACACAAATGTGATTAATAGTAGTTGTTGAATGGGTTATAATCGTTTAGGATCTTGCGATGAATTCGCCACTTGGGCCTAACGATCGCTTAAAATAAAATGCTCGATTTTATTGACGATTGTTCTTCGATTCGGAACTCGTCTCAACTATACAGTGGAGCTTTCTGGGAATCAGTTTGTATCTTTGATTCTTTACATTTTAAAGCACACCAGTTTTCTTCGAATTTGGAAGGCATTAGACAATAGGTGTTTCTGTCAGTCATTCCATTCATGTTCGGATTTCTTAAAACAACGAAACTTGAGCTCATTTAGAAAATATTTGACGCTTCGAAGACAGCGATGTTTTCTCACGTGTTTTGATCTATTTTAGTCGAAGTCATGGGAACCGTGTAAGATAATATTCAGAATAAAAATAGACTCAGGTGAAATATTTTTCATTGCTATAGCTCATTCTTGTTCTCTTTTTGATGAAAATACCATTGCAGTTTTAGTCATAATAAATTCTTTGGTGATTTTACCAAACAAATTACACAGAGCCTATTACAAAGTAAAGAGTGATGTGATAAAATGCAACATGTCTAAGGTGGGGTGTCGTAGCCGGCGGCAGACACAGCCGGTCGTCACAATAGCACAATTAAAATGCCAACAAGTCCGGTTGCCAGGCCAAACCAATTACACTGGACATCGATTCTAAAGAGTAATTGGAATTGAAACTATACTGGAGTCGTCGAAGTACTGGGAACAGAAGGAGTGTTGCCACCAATTATTAGTTGACCTGTCAGTATACGATCTTTACTTATCGGAACTATACTAGCACTAGCAAACAATACGACAAATAGCTCAACATTCACGAACATTTCTAATTAACTTCTTATTATTAATTACGGGCAAATCAAGTATGTTTTTTTATTGCATAGGCCGGTGGACAGCTTTTCGGTCCATCCGGTATTAAGTGGTTACCGGAGCTCATAGACTCGCCCTTTTTAACCCACGAAGTCTAAGCCTCAACACCCTTTAAGCCGATACGCATGACTGCTTCACAGCAGATATAGGCAGGGTGGTATCTATCCGTGTGTGCTCATATTTTATTCCCAGTAATCAGTACCAATTAATATGCTGTCGAGTGTCCTCTATGCATAAACCGAGTGATACAGAAACTCTGCTTTGGTTGCGAGCGGCGCGAGGTAAAAAGATGACAAGATCGTCTATAACTTCAATTGATTTTAAAAGCGAGTGGACCGCCAACTTATCCGTACTTCTGCAGCGTAATATATATATATAAAAAACAATCCAATAACTTTATTCTCGAAGGAGATCAAAGAAAATGAAAGAAATAAAAACAATTTGTTTTAAACAGAGAGAAAACTCTGTGAACAACAAACATTCTACAAAGTGAACTAATCTTGGAATCTGTGCACACTAAAAGGACGGAACTTATCGTTCATGAAAACAAAGACTGCACTCTCCCGTTGAACAAGTTTAAACTTCATTCAACGCTACATGTCACAAACAAGGCTTTTAAATTAACGATAAACACGCCACAAAGGCTCGAAATTACGATTTATTGTACGTTATATCGTTAGGAGATATGGATGTTATCTGCGCAATTACTTTAAATAATTTAAGCATATACGGTTACAAAGAATACAACGACGGCCCGAATGAACATTAAGTTCAATTGAATGTAATCGTTATCAGTGACTTCTTTTCATTTCAATTTAAGCAGTTAAGCCTTTCGATGTTTTACGACTGCCGTGAGGCGACACGAATAAGATAACCCGTTGCCGATCACGGGTCAAGTTGATATTGTTTTTGTTTTTTGTATATAAATGACGTCTTAAAAGAGATTCTCGAATGCGAATGTTCGAAATAAATTTGACCCAATCCTGTGTAAAAAAAAAAAAACAGCTGTCCGGTTAAAATGGAATTTTGACAAAAATACGAGACATCCGCGGCATTGTAGGCGTTATTTTAAAATGTATTTGCGCATTGTTGGCAATTCCGGCGAGCAGGCTGTGCGTGGCATAAATATTCGACGCAGTGGGCACGCTCCCGAATGCAATCAGACGGTAAATAAATCGGTGTGTGCTTCAGTCGGACGGTGTCGGCGGGACCCCAGCGGCGCCGCGTCCTTTATACATAGTATATTGAGCCCAATAAGAACAGGCCAATATGGCAGACGCGTATCGAGCGACACGACGTTACGGTGGATTTGCGACTCGAGATGATACGTGTGTTTTTATTTACTGAAACACTATGGTTTATAGGAAAAAAAAAATCAGTAGATTACTTGTATAGGAGAATGTTGTGAGCATTTCAATTTATATCTACAATGATGTATTTAGGCGTTCCAATTTGAAGTTTCAGTAGTACAATGAGATTTTGATCACACTCTTTTTTTTATTACTTAGATGGGTGGACGAGCGCACAGTCCACCTGGTGTTAAGTGGTTACTGGAGCCCATGGACATCTACAACGTAAATGCGCTACCCACCTTTAGATATAAGTTCTAACGGCTCAAGTATAGTTACAACAGCTGCCCCACCCTTCAGACCGAAACGCATTACTGCTTCACGGCAAAAATTGGCAGGGCGGTGGTACCTACCCGTGCGGACTCACAAGACGTCGTACCACCAGTAATAATGTCCCAAGATGAGCGGTGCTACTCAAATCGAGTGAAGACAATGGGCTCGCTCTTGTAACCTCTTAACATCAGTTGGGCAGTGACTTCGTCTTACCGTTGACGCGAATAAAAAAGCTTCACTCATTCATCAAATCCACAAAAGATTCAGAAAGGTTCCATTTGATGGCGTGGCGACGAGACATTCGGACGCCGCCCGGTCGGCCCACGTCTTCGAATTAGCTACTGCAAATATTGGGAGCACCAAGACATATAACCTATAAATTAAATGTTATTGGAACGAAATTCCTTATGGGACGATGCGGAGGGGTACCCTAACCGGGAAAAAACGTCCGTAACGTAAGATTTTTATTATTTATGTATAGTCTTAGTATGATGACCTTACAGTATCTAATGTATAGTCTACGTGATGATCGTTATTATTATTTTAATAATTATAATAGAAAAATTAGAAATAAATTTATTTATTTTTTAATATTTTTTTGTTTTTTCTATTATATTTATGAGATTATTAAGTATAATTAAATTTGTAAATGTTTAAAATAACAATATTTAATGAGAAATTTAATAATTTTTATTTTTATCCATAAAAAAATCTCAATAAATACAGAATAATTATTGTCTTTATACCTCGAATAGAACTTAAAATTAATATTTTTATAATAAGGAACTTCGTTCCTATGTGGTGTCCCACGACACCACACATCTTTATGAAAATTATAATGCGATGATAGAATAAAGTTTAATTGCTTCCGTATGTGTTTTTCTGAAACAAACCTGCTTCACCTGGATAAAGAAAATCTTCAAGATAGTACATATTATTTGAAAAGCTGATTGTTTTAATAGAAAATCGTTTATTTTCCGGAATGTTAGTGAGTATACTAACTACATTCGAATTACATTACTGATTCTCGAAACATGAACTTACTGTAGTTACAAATATCTAAGCTTATCTCAATGGATCGAGTAAGGTTTCCGGTTTAAGTATAATTAGTGGATTATTTCCGTTTCTACTTAGACAGTGGTCTGTTTACTTCTCGTATAACATTTCAAATCAATCAAATCGCTACTGAAAGTAAACATAAAAACTATTACGGTTCATTTACTTTCCTAATTATCTATTTAATCATATTGTTCAATTAATTAGTAATTGTACTACAAGGTTAATAATTTAAAAATGTTTTAAGTACAATTAAAATATCTATCAAGTCTACGTTATATTCAAGTTTTTTTATCAATCCTAAGTATTTGACGTGAGTCATGTATGATATGTTATGTTGTATGTCTGTAAGTTGACTTCTGAACCATAAATGAAGCAAAGTTCGTTAACCGACGTTAGTTACATACAAAGGAAGCTGCGGTCAGCCTGAAAATTAAGTTTCGGTCTATTGCCTTTAAATTAAACCACAGCTTCGGTAGCATTCACTCGTAGCTGGTAAATTTGAATAGTACAAACGAGCACATAGTACGCCGTCACTAAATCAAACATACTGAACAATAAAAAAAAAAGAAGTGCGTGCGTACAAAGTACACATGTCAGAAGTGAAACTTTTTTGGCGAACTAATTTATAAGTCTTGCTTATAATAATACAAATCTAAAACTTTAGATTTCCGAGAATTAGAGGAAGGGAAAAAGGAAGATATGTTCCCGCCAAAAGTCTGTCAAATGTCAATCTCAAACCTCAGTGTTGACAGTCACATTATGTTTAGATTTCTAAATTGTAAATGACTAATATTTTGCCAATTGAATTGACTAATTTAATTTCATGGTATTTGATTAATGTTCCAAATCCTTTTCATTTCATTTCAATTCCTATTAACATTTTTCACAAAAAAATTATAAAATATTAGGCTGTATGGTATGATGCATTTGGCTTTCCACTTGGAAAAATACAACAACTACTACTACTGACATTTGACAAGTACTTAATTTCAATAGTAGTTTGATGTCACTTCCGTTGCATACCTGCGTGACGTTCTGTAAAAATTTTACCCCCATGCGCCTAAAGAAGTTTCACTTCAAAAACACGAAATTACGAACCACTAAACCTGATTTCCGAATACTAACACCCGCTTTTTTAAAGTAAATATTAGCCGTTGAATACTAGAGAATCGATTAAGAAGCCACAGACCTACTTTACGGCGATTCGGAGGTAATTTTTGCACAGCAATTTCCGTGTCTTCGATCCAATGAGGCCACGACATTGATAATAAAATTCGGGCAACCCTGATCAAATTGCGCGGACGTGTGGCTGATTCGAAACGAAATTGCCGCCTTATAAAAGCCGGGACTGTAATTGTTGACCTTTTCTTATAATAACAAGATTATAATGCAGTTTGAATTTAAATTGTTTCGATTCAGACGCTACCAGAGTGTATTAATGTAAAATTATCGGTTTCTTAAACACCGTTTAATCGATTTTGTCTTTTATATTTAATAATATTAAAATAATATTTTGTTTCTTTGAACTTCTACGGATTTAAACTCCTTAAAGTAACTTCAATGCAATTCTATTTCATTTCATCGGATATTTTAGTACAAGAACAATAATCAATGCGTTAGTATAAAAAAAACAATGTATCTCGTTTGCTTTGGCTGATAAAACTAATTAGCACCATATAAATCATATAATTTGAATCTTAAATAAACAAAGCGTTGGTAATTTGAAATCGGCACTAGCACGTTCGACCCGAGTCGATGGTCGTGGGCCACTCGTAAATTCACGGGGCCGCGATGATGCCGAGACGCCCGGGGCGATTCGTGACCCGACTTCGTTCGCCTTGCCTGCCATTATTTAAGATTTTTATTATGCTGTAAAAATGTGCGAAATTTCAAGACAAGGAACGCACGCTCGGTTCACACTTCGATCCACGAGCGATAACGCTGCTCATAAAGTAGACGGCAAGTATATTATTTTTGGAACGAAGTTCCTTATGGGACTATGCGGAGGGGTACCCTAACCGGGAAAAAACGTCCGTAACGTAAGATTTTTATTAGTAATGCACACAGTGTACTACTTAACTTTGTAATAACGTACAAAAAATAACAATTTTTATCATTCATTGACCACGATCTCAGAGCGTTCGTTTGCGCAATACACTAACTCTTATGCAAGCAACCGTGAATGAAGTGTACCACAATAAGTTCGCACATTACCGAATGACCGTGGGTTGTTGCGAAACCTCCAGTTTTATTTTCTTTATACCTCGAATAGAACTTAAAATTAATATTTTTATAATAAGGAACGTCATACTATCCGGTGTCCCACGATACCACACATATTTTTTAAGCGCGATTCGCGAAATGATGCTTGATAATTTAATTTTACAAAACACTAATTAAAAGGTCACATTATAAATTAACTTAATACAGTAGAGTAGAGTTATGCACATCAAAAGTAATAAATTACAAGCATCTTAGTTTGAATGCCATAGGGTCAAAGCGATGTCATCCAAACAACCACCGAAAAATAATCTAAATAAGGTTCCAAACAAACCATCTTAGAATATGTAAGAAAAATAGGTAGGTTGCAGAGCAGCCAGAATAATTTTACACGTATTAAGGACGGAAGACTATACAAATATTTTATTACTTTGTCTTAATATCCTGACCAGGACCACTGGCTTAAAAGATTTATTATTTTAATATTATGTTTGTTTTGGTGATGCGATGCGTGAAGTCAGAGAAGGCGAATAAAGACAGAAGCATTTTACAATAGATTTATTGACATAAGTGGCGTTAGTGCAAATATTAATAACTGGTTCAACTTTTTTTTTCGGAGTTTAGAAACAGAAATCTTGGAGTCCAACTACTTTATATTTTACTATACTGTGTTTTTCTGCGAAGCAATAAATCTTGGTAAATTTTATTTTTATAAAAAAAAGGGATATTAATGTGATAATTCACTAAGCAATGGTAAGCATAACTAATTTAGCTAAGTGACGATCCGAAATCGCTACTTGATTAGAGAAAAAGGCACTTGCTATACAACACAAATGAGTTTAGTTACGTACAATGCAGTATTCCGTATAAGCACGTTTAAGTGCACTTTAAGAATACAGAAGGCAATGCGACGAGGGCATCTCACCTGTCTCGTTATTGTCACAGAAAAAGGTAAGTTCTCTTTTTGACACAGCGATGCTCCTTTTCGCAACATTTCATACTGAAATGCATGTCTGACTCCGTAGAGAGAAATGCGATATTTTTCAGTCCAAAATGGATAAATTTAGTTGGATTTGTACACATACAGAACGAAAAAAAATAAGTTACAAATTTTTTAAGGATCTGAATTACATTAGTAATGAAGCTTTTTATTACAATGTGATAAATCATTTTGATAAAGTTTTATACTCCAAAACCATTGTATTTTTATGGAGGAAGAAATAATATGTTTCAAAAATGTTATGATATTAACGGATACTTTTTAAAATTTGTTTTAATTTAATCGAATCCTTCAGTATAGTTATCACTACTTCAAACTCAGGCCTAACATCCACGAGAGTTTTTTTATTTTTTTATTGCTTAGATGGAGGAACGAAATCACAAACCACCTGGTGTTAAGCGGTTACCGAAGCCCGTAGACAACTACAACGTAAAAGCCGGCACACGCCTTGAGATATAAGTTCTAAGGTCTCAGTATAGTTATAACGGCTACCCCACCCTTCAAACCGAAACGCATTACTGCTTCACGGCAGAAATAGGCAAATCGGTGGTACCTACCCGTGCGGACTCACAAGAGGTCCTACCACCAGTAATTACGCAAATTATAATTTTGCGAGTTTTATTTTTATTACACGATGTTATCCCTTCACCGTGGAAGTCAATCGTGAACATATTTAAGTACCTACGTATTTCATTAGAAAAATTGGTTACCCGGCACCCGCCTGCGGGTTTGGAACACCGTTGCATCGCTAGATACGAATGCATCGGACGTCTTATCCTTGAAGCCACGACGACGTAAAATGCTCACAATGGTGGCAGCCTGGATGTGGCTCTCTCCTGCAGGCCTTGCCATGCCCCCAAAGGACCTGCGTGAGGTGGAAGGAGAGCACACCGTGTCGCCGATCTGACCAGTCCTCCAGCACGAGCACCAAAGGCTCGAGGGTGCGTCGACGGGTAACTGAAGTTCGGCCAAGCTCCTCCACTTGGCGTACACCAGATGACGCGCAGCACGCCTCCAACGACCGACAGTCGACGGGTCGGGCGTCCGTCCCGGAAGTTGTTGTGGCCCAACGGATAAAAAGTCTGGTGCATTCGTATCTAACGATGCGATTATGTGAATGCAATCCGATGAAATACCTACTTGACATATGTTCGCTAATGATGGTTCCACAGTGAAGGAATATAACATTGTGTGTATAACAAAAATCAAGCATGCAAGAGGTAGAGCGTCTTGTGAGTGCATGTGTAGGTACCACCACCTTGCTTATTTCTACCCCGAAGCAGTAATGCTTTTGCGTTATGTTTATTTAAAACTTTGAGCGTTATGTTTATTTTTTACAGTCTATTTTGTTACTTTACCTAAAATGGCGTAATAATTCAATTTGAAGAATATTTACGAAAAGTACCCTAAATAAATGTAAACTACATTGTAAAGTGGGTAAAACATTTTTCTTTAATACCTATATACTTTGATCTTTTTATCTTTTAAAGTTTTGTTAGACTTTTATACGCACTACGGATTTAGAATAAATGTTAAATTACAAGTGGAAATAATTATCAAAATTTTATTTTGCATATTCGAATCGACATTAGAACATGTGTGAACCGTTATGTTCAGGTTACGACCGTGAGCACTCCCTCAAAGTCATTACTGCTGCCTCTCGGGAGCCACTACAAGGTAAGAGCGTGAAACCGAAACATCAAAGACCACATAAAACGCACTTCATTCCATAAAGTTCCATAACAGAAGCATCGTTGCTCAAACGACCGTTTATTAAAGACCTTTTCTTGCAGTGCAGAGTGTTTCAATGTTCCGAGAATTCGGAAAAGGCTAAAAGGTCAAGCTATATTGGATAAGCCGTCCATGAGCACCGTAGTCACACGGTATCGACGCACTTGGCATCTAAATGGGGAGAGCTCACGATCTACCCCCAGCTATTGTAAACAAGCAGCGTTCTCTATTCAAATTATTGTTACGCCCTCTGCTCGCCTTTCCGCTACATACTGATGACCCGGGAAAAGGTCTAACCGTTTTGCTTTTCAATGTGAACACCGATTTCAGAGTTATATGAGGTATATTACGTTTTCTCGGTTTCTTTCTTGAAATATTTTTCGTGTTTAAGCTTCGTTTTGAGATAATAAATATCATTCACTTACACCGCATCATTCAGGTTTATGACACCGATATTAAATGAAAAGAGGCATCGGCAACATAAAGAGTATCCAAAATCATCTAATTAGTAATTCCAATAAATTTAATCTCTGTTTTTAATGAATCCATTAAGAACGCGCTAAAACCGTATACACTCGAGAATTCGGAAATAAATCTCCACGAATATAAACGAAGCCAGCCATTACTTTAATGACAGATTTTTTTTATCTGTTCAAATGAAAAATGCATTACAAATCACTGTTAAATAAATCTCACGAGATGATCTATAAGAATCCGTGAGATGTAATCTCGTTAAAATCCTTTCGTGTTTTAAAATTAATAATAGAACATTAGGCTAGTTTGAGGGGATGCGAACTCCAAATATATTCTGAGTTGAATTGAATAAATATAAAACGTATCTAATATCTGAATTTGACATTACTATAAACGTTAAATTGAATTTAATCTACAATTATTATTAATTGTTAGTACTAGTTTGACATAAGGTTGCGTAAACTACACTTACATCGGTCATAACAAGTACCATCGTAATACAAATTACAATAAATGCAATACCTATATTCCTAACTCTTTCCATTTTGAAATGAATTTTTGATGAATGAATACGGCCTGGAATCGTTAGCCTGAATTTTCTCATAAAAGTAAGCGTTATATAAGTAACGTCGCAGTCCAGACTAATTTAAATGAATGTTCTCATTTCGAGAGAATTTTATGTGCTGATTTTAAAGGGCAATAAAACTTGACAATTTATTGTTGGAGGTACCCCCTTGTGACGTTATTTCCTTCGAAAAACCTTAAAGACTAAGCGCAATTTACATGATAAATACTTAGTTATGTGAAAGCAAAATAGTTTTATTTACGATATCGATAAGCCAGTTTGTTTTGAACACTTGAATTATTAAATTGAATTTATAACTTTATCAAAGTTTAGTAGCTTGTAATAAAATATGTATTCCATTTTGAGAAACAAAAAAAACATTTATCGATGTTCAGGTTCAAACCTGTAATACTTGTACAGCGAGACCACGCACTTGTTCTAGCCTTTTATATTCAACTCGTATAAAATCTTCGAGATAGTGTCCAAATAATATTTTACGATCAACATGTCAATTTCCTCTTTATGAAACCAGTTTCAGTATTAAAAGGCTTAATGTCAACACCTACTCAGTTACCTTACCTTACAATGTTCACCAACACTTGAGGTAATATACTTGGATTATGCACTAAGAAAGTGATAACTTTATGTTAAATCATAAATAATATTATTAAACACTATAAGTCTAATGTCTTTGCACTATAAATTAATTGATGTAGACATCCCGCTTAATTATGTGTATGTTTAAAGTTATGTACCAATGAGGTGCTTTAACTAAAATAATACGATACAAAGTTTAAACTACATTAAATGGTTAATAATGATGAGTCTTCTTTCTTTCCTATTACCCTATACTGGGGTGTAGGGCTTGAATCAAATCCTTCCGTTTACATCGGTCTTGGGCAGTCTGTTCTAGCTCCTCCCATGTCATTCCCAAGACACCTAGTGCCAAGTTGTTCTGGGACGGCCTCTCTTCCTTTTGCCAGACACTTTTCAGGTCAGTGCTCTCTTTGATAGGTGGTAAGTAATAATGACGAGTCTTCTTCTTTCTTTCCTATTACCCTCTGCTGGGATGTAGGGCTCGAATCAAATTCTCCATTTACATCGGTCTAGGGCAGTCTGTACTTGCTCCTCCCACGTCATGCCCAAGACGCCTAGCTCCTGCTTCACCGAGCGACGCCAAGTTGTTCTGGGGCGGCCTCTCTTCCTTTTGCTAGACACTTTCCAGGTCAGTGCTCTCTGTGATATATGGTAAGTAATAATGACGAGTCTTCTTCTTTATTTCCTATTACCCTCTGCTGGGATGTAGGGCTCGAATCAAATCCTTTCATTTACATCGGTCTTGGGCAGTCTGCTCTAGCTCCTTCCACGTCATGCCCAAGACGCCTAGCTCCTGCTCCACCGAGCGACGTCAAGTTGTTCTGGAGCGGCCTCTCATCCTTTTGCCAGGCACTTTCCAGATCAGTGCTCTCTGTGATATATGGTAAGTAATAATGACGAGTCTTCTTCTTTCTTTCCTATTACCCTCTGCTGGGATGTAGGGTTCGAATTAAATTCTCCATTTACATCGGTCTTGGGCAGTCTGTTCAAGCTCCTTCTACGTCATGCCCAAAACACCTAGCTCCTGCTCCACCGAGCGACGCCAAGTTGTTCTGGGGCGGCCTCTCATCCTTTTGCCAGACACTTTCCAGATCAGTACTCTCTTTGATATATAGTAAGTAATAATGACGAGTGCTTCGAAATATTCAAAAAATATACTTTTTGGATATTATTCGACTATTATGTGAGGTGAGATCAACAGTGGATCCGTAGGGGTTTTTGAGTAATCTCGTTTGCTTTCTTTTTAATACATAACTAAAGAATAATGCGTTAAAACGAGTGATACGCGATGCATTTTCCCGTATTCGAGATAGCCACGAGGAGGGGCGAAGCACGATCCCGCTACCACGTCCACAAAACTCGCCTGAGGACTCAGTCTGCGCCTGGTTAGCAGCAAGCTTCAAGTATAATAATATAGCAATGTCATTAAAACTACTGTTACGATAAAATCTCGGACCGCGTAAAATTATTGCCATTATATTATTTTCGATGTTTCATATACTTTGAAGCTTTCGATAAGCCCGAAACAATAAAAACTCAATTAAACCGAACAAATAGTTTTAATTACATAAACGACTAGCGAAAACCGAAGAAAATACTATAATACAAGAAGATTTTGAAGTGGATAAATCGTTAATAACTTCGTGGTGGTCATAATGAAAATTTAATCTTTAATATTCACGGCATTAATTTTGTTGAATTTTATCTTTTAATTCCATTGATATAAAAAATATATGATTTTATTCGACCTATCATCAATGACAGTGCAAAATTTCAAACGTAATTACATAAATGTACCCTTTGAATCTGGCATGCCTTGCAAACGCTTTAGAACGTTTACCGCTGTCGGTGTTACTACATAATTGCAACTAAAACAAGGGTGTAGCATTTTAGTTTTCTTATAAAAAGCAGAGGCAGGTATTGAAATAGGCGCATACAGATCTGGGGTTCACTTTGCAGGCGTGTTTACGAGGTGGGCCTGAAGATTTATAGGCGGCAAGTGTTACCTGTCTGTACTGCAACACCGTGGTCACTCGCTGCACGATAACACTACTACAGGTGCGTTTAAATTTGAGACCTATTAGCTGGACTGCAACGTTTACTACTATGCGAATAAAACAAGACAGAGGGCTGTCGGCATTTAATAAAAGAGAGAACTGTTCTGTGATCATGACGCTTCCAAGAGCGCCAAAATCATAAAATCTGAAAATCGTAATACGAACCGTTAAATAATAATTATTATAATTATATATTTTTTTAATCAATATTTTAATCAATTATCATCATTCTCCTGCCCTTCTCCCAGTCACCTGAGGTCGGCGCAATATGTTTTCTCCTTCCATACTCCTCCATCAAATATAATTTCTTCGCTCACTCCCCTCTTACACATATCGTCTTTCACGCAATCCGTCCATTTCTTCTTAGGTCTACCTCTACATCCTTCCACGTTAGTTAACACTCTCTTACCAACCTCATTTTCATTTTGTCTCATCGCATGTCCATACCATCCCAAGCGCGCACTTCTCAACTTATCTGTCACAGGTGCCACTTTCAAACTTCCTCTAACATATTCATTTCGTATTCTATCCATTCTCGTTACTCCACATATCCATCGCAACATTCGCATCTCTGCTGCATGCAATCGCATTACAAAGGCTTAAAATCAGTAATAAACTCTATAAAATGCACGAATCATTAAATAAAACTATCAATGCAATATATATTATTTGTTATTCCGTATTTGCAGAGTGCGAAGAGTCACGAATTTCGCATTACGTGTCGCAGCCCTATCCTCAATAGGCGCGAGTCCGACTGCCCGGGACAGCCGATACGGCAGCCACCATGACAGCAGTATTGTTCCACCGCAATACAACGACGCCTCTAATTTATACCGATAGCCGGATCTTGCTGCCGTCGGTCGATCTTTCGACTAATCCGAGCGCGTTAGAGTACGAGAGAAAGTACAAAAAATCTACTGTGTATTTCTTTTTCTTTTTGATATTTCAAAGTTTGTTAATGTTTCGGAAAATGTTTTAATTTTTTTTTATCGTCTTAAAATTCTTTGACAAGTTACACAGAGCCAAAAATCAGAGCTAATAAATTTACATTTAGAATCAGAGAAGCGCTCGGAACAGAAGCAATTAGAAGTGGATATAACAATTTTTTATATCCTAAATATAATTTTACACTATCAACGCAAGGTTAAAAATAGACTACATAAAACAAATAAGGTCGTGGTAGAAAAAAAGTGTGAACGGACCCTTACATTTCGGATATGGGACCGTAACATTATAATTTCTAACAAGATCAAAGATTATGTTCAACACAAGGCGGAGTTATCTTGCATCTAAGTCCAAAGATGTAGTCTGTAAGCCCCTGAACAGGTTTCGATGAAGCGGTCTTCATTCAAACTTTACTCGAAACTTATAAAAATTAAGTAAAAAAGCGGCTAACTAGGGTACAAAAAGTTAATAAATAGACATTTGCTCAGTTTTTTTTTTGATAACGCCATCTTTTTGTGTCTCTAAAGCAGTTAGTTGCCCTCAATTAAGAAAAATAGTATTATTATTCGCCAATAGATGTCGGGAAGAGTTGATTATTGAAAACACGAATAAAACAACATTTTCTGAAAATAAATCGTAGCTAGATCGATTTATCGCCCCCGAAATCTCCTGTTTACAAAATTTTATGAAAATCGTGATTCAGATTATATATATACAAGAATTGCTCGTTTAAAGGTATATGAAAGATATATAGACATTTATTATAATAATATACTTCGTGGACTACAAATAATTTAGCGATACTTCTAATAAGATGCAAAATATGAAGAGTTCTGTCCAAATATTATGAGGTGAAGGCCGTGTGAGATACGAAGAAGTAGGTACTCGTGAGGAAATCTCATGGGTCTTGAACTCCGCGAATCCGGATAACGGAAATAGTTTCGCATGTGTAACAAACAAAGATGTGATAAAATTGGTTACGGAATACGAAATCACGTACAAAATCAAATTTCGTTTATATGACAAACATGTCTCGTGAGGTCGGTGGCATTTTATTAGCACCGAGGCTTCCATAATATGGGGGCATCAAAAGAGGTGTCGTCGCATGGAGCACAGTTTACGTGTGGTGAATATCGTGAAACGAAATGCGTCGTGATATATGTAAACAAATTTGCAAACTTTTGATTGGATCAAGGACGGAGCACGCGACCGACATGAAGAGAAGGGACGCCATAGCGAGACATTCTGATGAAAATCATTGCGCGTAATTCATTGACATAGTTTTATAGCGTTGTTTTTTTAAATCTATAATCTATAATAATATTATAAAGAGGAATAATAATAATATTATAAAGAGGAAAGATTTGTTTGTTTGTTTGCATTGAATAGGCTCTAAAACTAAGGAACCGATTTGAAAAATTCTTTCACTGCTTGGAAGCTACACTATTTCGAAGTGACATAGGCTATAATATTTTTTGAAAAAAAATAGGGATCCTTACTAAATCTCCAATAATGTAACCCAAGGTGTAAAAAAATACCTAAAATATTCTTTACATCGCGTGTCCTGCGAAAACTATTGATGATAGAATAAAATAATGTACTACGACTTTGTAGAATACATTATTATTTACAAAAAGTGTCGCGACAGCATAATATGTCTAATTATTATAGTTATGCCACAATGAGTGTTATTTTATTTAAAAAAATAAAACAACGTCAATTATCGTTGAAATTTTTGTTAAAGACCCGAGCGGAGCCGGAGCGGGCCGCTAGTATGATTATAATTTGACAGGCATTTTATTGTTTGAAACTTCTACATTAATTTTGCAAGGAAATAAAAACGCAACGTTGTTTTTAAACCAAATAAATCCGTTATAGTGAATTATCAAAACGGTACCTATTATTATTTCTAATTGGAATCGTCTCCCAAGAGAACCGGACGAAAATCAAACAAATCAATAAGAAGACAGTGGAGTAGAAACTGTCACCGTTTGCAATTGGAATTCACTACAGCGTCTCATTGAGTCGGTGGACCGAACACCTGACAAACAACTCAGGGTCGGTCAAAGGACCAAGTTTGGGCTAATCCCAGCGCTTGCCCGAGCTTCGAAACATGTCTGAATCTATCAATATTTACTAGAGCAGCTCGAAATAGAATGCGAATCGGTAATTGATTTTCGTGAAAACCTGACTGTATTATTTTTTTCGTGAAACCTAAGCCACATTTCGTTTAGTGGATACCTTACTGATGGTAGGACCTCTTGTGAGTCCGCACGGGTAGGTACCACCGCCCTGCCTACTTCTGCCGTGAAGCAGTAATGCGTTTTGGTTTGAAGGGTAGGACGGCCGTTGTAACTATACTGAGAGACCTTAAAACTCATACCTCAAGGTGGGTGGCGCATTTACGTCGTAGATGTCTATGGGCTCCAGTGACCACTTAACACCAAGTGGGCTGTGAACTCGTCCATCCATCTAAGCAATAAAAAAAACCTTAAAATCCGAATAACAAGAATATTACACGTGTTCCACAAACGTTGAATACTTTAGCTGATGAGTACACGGCAATTCCAGAATGGGTACATAAAAGTTCATACGTGTGTCGCCGGAATGGATTGTCGCTGGTTAGTTTGTTCTTCCCCAAGTTTTTTTCCTGTCCAGTTACCGAGGGTCGGAGGAAATGGCCGCGGACTGGGTAATTGTGTTAAAACTTTCATCACGAAGTGTGAAATTTTGTGGAAGCCCCATTGCCAATGTAACCACGGACCTCCAAGTTTAATTTGTTTGAAAATTTCGCGGAAGGGACGTAATAACGAAGGTTTTTTTTTATGTGTTGTTATTCAACAACTGTAAGACATACGCAACGCCACCTGTATCACGGACTTTAGATGAATAAATAATTACAAACGCACAGAATGAATGGACTCTTAACAATCAATTAAAAATGAATATAAATAATTCATTGGTAACGTTCAACAATTTTTTATATTTACTTTCTATGAAAGAGGTGCTGGAAGACGGGACTGAATGCGTTGAATACAAATACATGAAAGGAGTGGATGAGTCGACGTGCCTCACCCGTGGGACAGCGTGGCGCCACCCATCTCGCACATAAATAGCGTATGGGCTTCATGTAAATGTCATAAAATATTACACGGTTCATAGACGGTACGTGACGTTATTAATGGACGAGAAAGTTATAAAACTATATTTTACCAAGTAAAATTTTATAGGTTTTTTTTTACTACATATCGTTCTGGATTTAGCTGATCTCCGTTATAATTCGTTTTTAAACAAGAGCTATATCGGACATATATCGACTTTTCGCATTAAAAAAGTGTAAAATTTATAAAAATATTCGAAATTGAGTTAATATGCAGAATCTTTTGATATCATCACTAGTATTTTTCTCATAAATAAATACTGTCAAAAGAGCGTAGTTTAGCTTTAGTTTTTTTTTTAGTTTACTTATGTTTTGACTACTCTTAACAAAATTAATACATAATTTTCTCTTACTTTAAAAGACAAATAATGTAACTGGTAAAAAATAAAAAAAATACGTTGCAAAGATGATTAATATTAAAAATATCACATGTTAAACCTTTAAAACACTCTCCTGTAAACATAATAAGATTTGAGATTATACAGTTTTAATGCGAGAAGACGAAATAGGAAGCATCAAGGATGTTTTTACACCGAGCTGGTGCTAGTAATCGGTAGATAAAAGGATGTTGTTGTTCGGAACTTCTATATTATACAAACGTATCTTGTAAAGGTCGTTAGCGCGTTTTACATTTAGCAAAGATTTTTTACAGTTACTTGAAATAGAGAGCGTGCTGTGAGCACTTATGGGTATTATGGGTATTAGTGATTCATAACCGTCATACGATACAGGGGAGACTTCGAGCGCATTTCCAAAGTTGGGTACCGGTATGCGCTTTGTACTTAATCTAAAACCTTCCAAGGCTACATATAGAAATTATAGAACAGAAACTTGACCGAAATAATACAATCAACAATTAGTACGGTCGCTAAATTCATTGGTTATTGTATCGCGATCACTTTGCGGCCTCTTCTGCGAATAATATTCAAAAAAGAATCTTAAGTCAAGCGTAGTAACCGTTTCAATTGTCGCCGCGAACAGCTCGGCTACAATTAATCCACTGTAATGCGATACGAGGATGCCTGTCGCCGGCGACGTAATGCATCGTGATTTACGCGCAACGAACGAGCCGTTAATCTTATTACCACTTTCAATAACTTTATTATCGAAACGTCTCATTCAAATTTTATTTAAACCAATATACACCTTAGACGGAGTGCCCAGGACCTATTTACATTCACGGTAACCGTCTCGGCGGGAGTTAGGAAGCTTCCCACGAAATTTATTTTAGTCTACTTAACGATTGTGCCTCACCAAAAGCGGAAAGTTAATGCGCCAGTTGCTTAACTTCGATTAAACTGTTTGTAAGAGCTCTAAGCCTTCAGATCCCTTATAAAGTTTCCAATTTAGAAGTTTACAGTTTTGTCAAACCTTCAACGAAATTGTAAGTTTATTCAATGAATATTAAAAATGGGTAGTGCCCATGGTGGTATCGAACAGTAATCATAAAAGCTGAGAAATAAATAGTATCGTTCGAACCGCTTTAATCCTTTTTTACACAGAATACTGTATCATGTGGAGTCTGGGTTCGATTCCCGGTCGCAGTATCGTTGTTTTTGAAGAAACCGTCACATAATGAAAAATCGTTATGACCCAACATTTGATTATCTTTCTCTCTATCTCTGCCTTAGTGTATTCCATGCGAGTGTCTCGACTATTTGAATTCGAGCATTGTGGGCGATTGGCTGTTTAATCTTAATTATATTATGTGCGGTGCTATTCCAGCTTACCATATTATGACGAGTGTCCGGTTATCGGTTGCCGTACTACCACCGCTCTTATGAGCTCCACCAATCTACTAAGATTCCCTCTCCCAAAGATTCGTAGCTACGAACGAATAGACATAACGAAATCGATATAAATCTGACAAATTATACTCCGGAATTCTACACTAATAAGATGTTAACGACGGATCCAGCGTCTCAAGAATCTGTCGGTACTGAGAAGGGATGTTTCGTGAGTCGGTAATGTTGCGTATAGTACCTACTAAAGTTGAACCCCTTTCTTAATCATAAAAGTTAATCTGATAATTGATTAGAAGCCACGTTAATCCACGCCATCCATCCAAAGCCACGAACTTTCCGAAGTATATAGGTAGTATATATGTAGCTAAAAATTCCCTCATATCCTAAAAAAAGGCATAAATTATGTAGGCAATCCTTCATTAGTACAGAGTTAGGGTACCTGTCCACCGAAGCACAGAAACGGAGAAATTTGAATTGATTTTGTGCAATGTTATTGGTTAATATTTCTCAGTTTCTCCTTCTTCAAAATCATTTTGCAATCTTATGATTTTGATTTTGTGAATTCTATATTGGTTAATATTTATCCGATTCTCCGCTCCGCTGGTCATGCACCCTAAGGTCCATTGTATGGCCTCGGGAAAAACCTATGCCAAAAAAATTATCGCTATTAGACAGACCACTAAGCTAAAAATTGCTAAGCACACTAAGTTACAATACTCAACCCCTTTCGTTCAGTAAACCGTACGCGTCATCATCGATAACGGTCGGATCGCTACAAATCATCGCGACGAGGCGCGGCGAGTCCGCCGCTGTCGCTCAATGCCAAAATTAATTTCCCGTAAAATCGCTTAAGCGATCTATCTCTTTCCGAGAAAAATAATATTCGGTGGGGCGAGCTCAATAATTTACTCGAAAGTAAGTAAAGTTTAATCTGCATTGTACGATGTGGACCTGTTTATCTCGATGAACCTGCCGGCTTGGTTCCGTTAAAATGAAATGTACGACGTATGTATAAACAAATTACTATGTTATATTGGGCGGATGGAGTAACGAGTAGCCGTCGAATATTTGTTAGAAATAAACTGTTTATTGTTGGTTTTTTTTCCAAAGCTGACTGATGATTCTTGTTTCGTCTAAATTAATTTTATAGATAGCATTACCTTTGCACTATTAAATCGATTGTACATCTGTTACGCCATGTTGTTATTCTAACAATTCCCCGCGTTTCGGTTGTCCTCAGACTAAGTCAATTGTGCCTTAAAATACTTTAACGAAGGAAGGAACAACATCTAAACGTGAAATGCACAGGTGATGATACAAATAAACTGATTGATATCCATAATACTTCCACTGTAAAACAATTTAATTTCTGTTTTAAAGAGCAGGATAGTCATTATTTCAGCGCGATTGTGACTTCGCCTTAACATCTTAAGGTTTACGGCGGCATTCATGTTGATATATCTTCCGGTAACCGCTTAAAACCATACCGGTTTTCTAATCTACGCTTACAAAAAGGTCCCCTTGTTGCACTAAATTTATATATTTCGCTATTCAAACGTCAGTGTTCGATCATCAACGCTAGTTTAATCTATGTGACTAACCCTGATCCGGTCTACCCATCTACGTCTAAAGGAATGGAACACAAAAAATGTATCGGATCGAGTGTACGTGGCTCGCCGACACGCTGCCGTGAGCTCGATTAGTCGCCGAGCACCTCACGAACAATTAAAACTGGATATGATATTTAAATTTAAAAATAACGAGAAACTTATATTTTTTCTTATTTGTAAATGGTCGTCGTCTTTAGCAAATAACGTGCGTGTTTCTAAACGTGTCTACAATGTAACAATTCTTACAAACTGCATTTTAAATGTTTCTCATTGAATCAAAAAAGTTCTTAGACAACTAAAACCAGCTACTACGACAGTAAAATGTGTCCATGAAAGTGTCGAGTATCTGTTTTGTGCGTTGTTATCTAAGTCAGGATTTCGTTTGATTCATATTGAAAGAATTTTAAAAGTATTTAATGCCGCATCCATCTATACGTTACTCTTGGTTTCTGGTATGTCCTGTAGCTATTTCCTCCTGCCAGCATCGTAGCGAACCAAGTAAAACCTGAATACGTCGATGGTCCACGCTCGGAAAAGTAATTGCCTGAATTCTAATCGTTTAGTAAACAGTAAGGCTGTTTATAAGCCACTTTACACGAATGATAATAAAATTTCCGTATCGAATTATAGAGTCTTTTTTCTTCTTTTAATAATGTAATAACGGATAATTTGGGATTGTATAGATATGTGATGAGATGAAATGAAAATGAGGTTGGTAAGAAAATGTTAACTATGAATGTGGAAGGATATACAGGAAGAGGTAGACCTAAGAAGAAATCGATGGATTGCCTGAAAGACGATATGGGTAAGAGGGGAGTGAGCGAAGAAATGGTATATGATAGAAGAGTATGGAAGGAGAAAACATGTTGCGCCAACCATAGGTAACTGGGAGAAGGCCAGGATAATGATGATGATGATGAATATAATAACGGATAATGGCAGCTTGGAGAAGCTGATGATGACAGACAAGGTGGACGGAAGAAGACCAGGAGGTAGAGGCCCGACACATTGGACTCACCAGATCCGCACTACCTTCGACACCACAGTTCACGATGCTCTACACTCGGCGGCAGATAGAGGCAAATGGCGTGGAATGATCCGGAATAAACTCTGGTTGCGAGGAGGTGGTCACGACACTCAGTATTGAGGAAACCGAAAGAAAAAGAAGAAGATTACAATTTTTAAAAAAACCAAGTTCGGAAAAATGCAAATCTACAGATAACAAACAGAGGTTTAAGAACTAAAGATAAGAAGTGTTAAGATTTGATACGACAGTGTGCACAGGTAAATAAATTTTCGTTACCGCGCTGTGATAAAAAAAACCGGAAGATCGTTAAATATTTTAATGTATTTTTTTTACACAAAGTCTCTGAATACATATATACATTATTTAATGATATACTAAACCGATTATATATTCTGATCGTTGAAGTTTGCTTAAATTTATTGACAAAGTCTTTGACTGTGCTTTCTCTCAACATGATTCCAATAAATTGATGCATTTATTTTCATTTCTTATAGAAGAAGTACGTGTCTAATGTTCGTGTTAAGACCCCACGTTACCCCAACACCTTTAATTATATCGATGACAAGTCGTTACTTGATAAACTACACACATTTATTACAGATCTTATTAATAAACTGTATATTAAGTAAGTAAATAATAATAATAATAGTCCCTAACGCTCCGGCCGATTGTTGCCCACCTCGCCGGAGTGTGTCCTGCCGTCTTCCCAGGCGTGGCAATGTTTAATACAAAATAATAATAATATCTGGAAACATCACGCACGGTCATCTAGCCTCAAATTAGCATTCCTTATGTTATCAGTACCAGAGACTGACATATATACTTATATACGTTTAGATGTAAATACGTATCGCCTTTCGCATTAAAGGTGTACAATTTCCAAAAATATTCGAAATTGAGTTAATGTGCGGAAACATTTGGCATCACCAGTATTTTTCTCATAAATACTGTCAAAAGAGCGTAGTTTCTTTTTTTTCTGTTTACTTATGTTTTACTACTATTGACAAAATTGTAACAATTTTATCTTACTTTAAACGACTGATAATGTAACTGGTAAAAAAAAAATGTTGCAAAGATGATTAATATTAAAAATATTACACGTTAAATCTTTAAAACACTCTCCTGTAAAATTACTAAGTTCTGAAATTATATACAGTTTTAATGCGAGAAGACGATATGTAGAGAAACACCCAGACAAAGCGCAAACAAACCTGTTCATCACACGAATGTTTACCCGATGTGGGAATCGAACCCAGGACCCTCGACGCAACATTCAGGACAGGTTAACTACTGAACCACCGAGTCAATCACCAATTAATTTACTAACATTTAAACGTTTGCAGTAGAACGATCGAGTAAACAATACGGGCTCATGGTTATACCTAAATGTAAATACCACGCATCGACAACCTCAGTTTTACAAGTTGTATGTACATACATACCTGTAGATATCGGTTCGAACTGTGGATGAGCTTGATTTATGCGCGCCGGCTACATTAAATTACATCTAGATCGAACATCGCCATAAATTATAGTGAGCACTGTAAATCTGCCGTGTGCGTCGATGGTCAAATCATGTAGCCAAACTGTGTATGTAGTACATCGCTGCATGACAACGTGAGCTATCGAATTTCGAATTGTTTTTTACTAATCCATTTCTACTTTATTGGAACGAAGTTCCTTACGGCAGGCTTGGAGGAGATAGGGATTTTGCTGTGCGACCGAACTGAAAAAAATGTGATAGTAAAAGCGTAAGAAAAAATCCGTGGAAAAAAGTGCGTGGAATAAAACCGTTAAATGAGACGTGCGCAGGCGCGACAATCGTATACACAAGCGAGTAGTGTATAATACCTTTCTCTTTCTCCTTCTTTTTTTGCAAATTGTGTCGATTCTACATTAGCCGAAGGAATTTCGTTCCTACCTGGTGTCCCACGACACCACATTTTCGAATGGTAAACCGTCGACGTCGCCCAAAGCACGTCATTACGGATCCTCCTGATCCATTAACGGTGCTCTTAGGCACCACAAGCACCGGTCACCGTCCTCGTCGAACCCGTCGCTTGCGACGAAGGGCTCGACGAGCGAACTAACCCATAGACACAGCCCACTGAGTTTCTCGCCGGATCTTCTCAGTGGGTCGCGTTTCCGATCCGGTGGTAGATTCTGCGAAGCACTGCTCTTGCTAGGGTCAGTGTTAGCAACTCTCCGGTTGAGCCCCGCGAGCTCACCTACAAACGTTAGGGTGAAGCTGAAATAGCCTCTCAAGGCTATCAGCATAGGTAGGAAAAAAAAAAAAAAAAAAGAAAAAAAACCACATTTTAGTTTTTTCTTTATTGTACACGCACAGTTAATACAATATAATAATTGTGAAAAGTTATAAAAATGGCGTGCTTAATTCAACAATTGAGTTATCTACCCGCTAACCGTTCTTAAAGAGGGTGAGCTTTACATAGGTGGGTAGAAAAGTAAAATCTAATCAATTTACTTATTGATACAGTATACAATGTAACTTTCCAATGTAACGCATATTTCAGAATTACTTACTGATGTGATGGTAGGACCTATTGTGAGTCCGCGCGGGTAGGTAGCACCACTCTGCCTATTTCTGCCGTGAAGCAGTAATGTGTTTCGGTTTGAAGGGCAGGGCAGACGTTGTAACTATACTGAGACTTTAGAACTTATGTCTCAAGGTGGGTGGCGCATTTACGTTGTAGATGTCTATGGGCTCCAGTAACCACTTAACATCAGATGGGCTGTGAGCTCGTCCACCCATCTAAGCAATAAAGAAAAAATATATAGCATTTCTATTATACATAATACCGGGCTGTGGCTTCAACCCACGCACGTAAATTCATAATTATTTCCCATTTCCAATATGCAACCCGGTGGGCGCTATCTAGTTATGGTATTTAAAAATGTATCAACCTCAACGATTAAACTTAAATTATATTTATACGAACCGGTATTTCATTAGGTACTTATTTGCATAAATCCATATTTATTACGACGATTAATAATAGTCTGTATCTACTAATGAGTGTAAAATATTATATGAGACATATTATACTTAAAACGTATCTACGAATATTGTAATATTGCTTAGTTTTAAAGCTATATGAACGCTAAATTGGTCGAGAAGTTTCTCTTGATCCCTAAGATTTATACTAATAACAGTTTATGGTTAACTAGGGGGTCCCTATCCCACAGCGAACTCCAGCCGGCTTTACAAGACAGATACGTCGAATCTGCGAAGTTCAGGTAAAATTAGTACCAAGCTTCTGTTGAACGATTACGGTGCAGTGATTTATTTGTGTTTCAATTCATCTTATTTATTATCACGCTAGTCTATTTTTAATTGTCTGTCGTCGATTTGAATTAAGGCATCACCATATTTTAAAGGACGGGTAAAACGAAGAAATAAATTTAGTAATTTATTATTGTACTTTTTCAATTATATATCTGATTGAAAACATCCATTAAAAGTTTTTGTTTTCTGTAAATAGCATTAATCATCATCAGCCCACAGACGTCCACCGCTGGATATATCTCTCACCAAAATATACCAACTATATCAACATCAACTATATCATATCACCCACCAAATATTTTAAAGGTAAGGTAAATTATACAATTAGATTCAGTGACAGTTCATTAATTTAGTCCTGGGTAGCAATTTCGCTATTTTCCCAGGGTTGCTGGAGTCAAAAGCGACGGTGACCATTTACTATCAAGTCGGACGTATGGTTATGGCAACAAAAATGTACAACATACATCGGGTACAATGATTGGGAATAAACAACTAATTAATTTCCTGTTGTTTTTATTGTAACAATAAAAAAAAAATAAGAATAAAATTTAAATAAAGAATTACAGTAGGTAAAATAATCGTAATAATTTTTTTATTCATCTGTTTGTTCTATGATTTACTGTTTCATATTATCAATGCCAAATTATGTGTGCATTTCAACGAATAATAGTCAAGATTGAAGAATTAAATATCTTTATATATAGATATAGGAAACTATGCAAAAAAAAATGAAGCTAACCCTTATTTTATGAATTTCTGCATCAGTGCCAATCACTCATCTCATCAACAGTTACTTAGTTTAGTTACCTTACGTTTTATTTTTTGTAACGAACAAAATAATTCCGTATCCGGCTGGAGTCATGGTCCAGGCGGCTGGCTGATCCTTCGGCCGGTCGTAGGACCGTCGAGGCGATTCGCCCGGTCCTTGTGGATTGGGTGAATCGTGACAGAGGACGCCTCACTTTCCGGCTCACGCAGGTGCTCACTGGGCATGGTTGCTTCGGTGAGTTCCTGCACCGGATCAGAGCCGAGCCGACGGCAGAGTGCCACCATTGTGATTGCGACTTGGACACGGCAGAGCATACGCTCGTCGCCTGCCCCGCATGGGAGGGGTGGCGCCGTGTCCTCGTCGCAAAAGTAGGAAACGACTTGTCGTTGCCGAGTGTTGTGGCATCGATGCTCGGCGACGACGAGTCGTGGAAGGCGATGCTCGACTTCTGCGAGTGCACCATCTCGCAGAAGGAGGCGGCGGGGCGCGTGAGAGACGCACAATCCCGCCGCCGTCGAGCGGGGGCCAGGGAGGCGGATCTCGCCCAAGCCCTGGCCCTCTAAGTGTTTCGGG